>CACRXP010000968.1:53701-90684 GCA_902702965.1 Spirometra erinaceieuropaei
CGGGTTTAAGTCGGAGAATACGCAGAAGGTGCTATTGTACCGACTCAACCAATTACCTCTATACCTGCTTAAACGATTGAACATAATTGCCTTTCACCTACTTGGCCCTAACGCAATTTGGAATGGAAAGAAATGACATTTTTAATGATAGGAATAATGTACGGATTATTATTCCTTCCGGTCAGATCGAAGACCCAAGATCAGGCTCTTTGTTATAACCCCATTTAAATCTTATAGGTCGAATCATAGCTGCTCCCTTATGTCTTAACGACCACCAACTGTTTAGGGCCGTTTGGATGAAAGGCACTTCCCGTGCGGATTTGGGATAGTGATGATGTAAATGCGTGTCTGCGAAAATAGCCAGTGCCTTCTCCCCTCTGATGCCGACATTCGTTCTGCGACTCGTCTCAACTCTCTATCTCCTCCCGTGTCGACCCCTCCCATGGCCCTCCCATACAGCTGCGCATTTCGCCGTGTTGCCTATCGGTTTTGAGCAGACATGTCAACGTCACCTCTCTATCCAACCAGATCACTTCCTGAAGTAACTTGCCCTCGTTGTGCAACAAACTATTACATACTTACATAAAACAGTCTGTGCCAGTCATTGTATTTGAGGGAAATAGGCTTAGGCCTTTTGAAAAAAAATCGAAAAAATTGACAGAAATGTCAACAAATTATAGCATCAAGTGAATTTAGACACGGATTCAAATAAGTCTTTAGTTTAATGGCTAAAGTCATATAGTCTGCCTGTAGGTGTAACATATGTCTGTCGAGCCGATATCTAAATGTCTCCACAGATTGAGACATAACAATCGTCTCGGGCAGGTTATTCCACGGTTCCACGACACCGTTGGAGAAAGAATAATTTCTCTTGTCCAGTGTTCTTTGGGGCACATGTAGTTTGAAGGGATGTCCCCGGTGGTTAGTTGTGTTGGCGAGTTGGAATAGGTCGTCATATCGGAGGGCGCAATCCAAGCCACGCAACAAAGGAAAGTATGTATCAAGTCTCCGCGAAGTTGCCTATAACTCAGAGGGCAGAGATTAAGGTTATTCAGGCCGATCTCGTATGGCAGTAAACCTTGATCTGTTAACAATTTTGTGGCTCGCGTTTGCACTCTCTCCAGTAGACAGTAAACCTGCTGCGTCCACGGTTTCCAGGCCTTGATAGTATATTCGAGATTCGGCCTTACAAAAGTGCAGAAGATTTTGGGGAAGCGTTCTTCATGAAAAAAAAATGTGAATGTCCGCTTAATGGCGTATAGCATTGAAGTTGCGGCCTTTGCCGCATTATAAAATTGTGCACAAGGCTTCTACCAAAGGGGCAAGGTGTTCGATAACTATGCTGGATGTCAAGTACGAAGACGAAACTTGGGCGACATATTTTGGCTTTCTTCAGAAATTTTTGGAAATGAAGAGAGAAATAAGGGATCTGAGGATTGAGATGGGGAATTTAATAAGACTTCCTCACCATTCATCCGAAAAGAGAAGGTCAGAGACATAAGAAATTCAGAAGATAGATAGAAAAAAATGCAAATTCGGCTTCAATAACTGAATTGGTTGCTGTGAAAGAAGACAGTTCGTCTACGGACCTAACTTCCACCGAGAACCGATCTCATGTGCGTGAAAAGAAGTACAGAAAAGGATCTCAGAAAACGAAGAAGAGTCCCAGGGCATCCTGAAGACAGAAGGTTGTCCAGAGTGTCCGTATGAGAGAACAGAGTGCCCACACAATGCAAGCAAATACTGTACTGTCAAAGGTGGCATCGCTTGACAAAGAAGCCTCAGTAGGCGAAGGACCCTGTGGTAGCTATGCCATGACAATTGTTTCTGAATCCAATGATGATGACATCAGAAATTTATGTAATGTAGATTCTGTGTATAGAAATAAACGCCAGGGCCCTCTACTCGAACGCAGTAGATGCGTCGTCATAAAGGGTATGCCTGAGTCTACTCCGGACATTCTGAAGAAAAGAATACACCATGATGTGGAATTATTCTATCAATACGTCAAATCCCTTTTAAATGAGAGCGAAAACGTCGCCGTCATAAAAGCCTTCGGGATAGCACAAATGCGGGATTCAAAGGCTGAGTCAAGCCATTAGAGACCATTAGAAATTGTTCTCCAAAATGAAAGAAAATCGCTGCTACTGCTGAACATAAAACCAGCCGTCTGATACAACAGCAGCAGGATGTCTCATCGGCTAAGCGAGAGAAACGGGAAGAGTTCGAAGCTAAATTCCCCAGAAGATCCATTTCCGGCGAGAAGATGCTAAGAATATGGAATGAAAAAAATAGGAATGTTCGGACCTCATTCTTCTGGAGGCAGCCAATAACGCTGAGTACAGTGGACAAACAGATCATAGAAAAGGATGCTTTTATCTGAAAAATCAGCCGGCGAAAATGACAATGAACACACCGATGCCCAGTTCAAGCAAGCTGCAGCAGACTCGAAATGGGGCAATGGACTATATAGGCCACACGAAATATCCCACAACCGCTATCTGAAAATCGTTCGAAATTTTTCCGGGCGAAACTCCACGTTCTTCATACAAATAGTGAAAGTTTCTTCCTGAAGTTAGATGAGCTGAAAGCATGGGTATCAGATACGTAGCTGGAAATTATTTCCACCATAGGGACTTGACTACAGACTAAAGTATTGGATTCCTAAATTGTTGTTAGTCGATATCAAATTTTTTCGCCGAGACAGGCTGTATAAAATGGAGGAGGACGAGCGATCTATGTCAAGAGAGAAATCATTTCGTCGGAACACAAGACTGATTGCTCCCGTGACTGTGGAGCAATGTGGTTGGAATTAAACCATCTGCTAGCCCGATTATGCACAACCGTTCGAAATCCTCAAACCCAAGTTAAGTTGAATTTAGTTACTTTTCAAAGATTTTGACACTTTTCTACGTCAACTGTTATCCAATTTTAAAAGTTACAGGAAAATGCCACGCAAATCTCTATACACTCCCTACTATAAACCATGGCTGAAATTAGATGTACTGTCGATAAACTAGATCTTTCGGCTATCATGCGTTTTTGGAAGTTTATCGAGAAATATGAACACATTTTCACGATTTTTGACTCAGGATCAGAGTCAGATATATTTACAAACAGCCTTACATATTTACCACAAATAGAATCGCTCATGCACTTGGTATACTCAGAAGTCGCAGACATATCTAAACGTAGATTTAATTTAATATACCTCACACGGTTAACCCGACACTAACAATTCAGCAGCTTATATACTCGTGTGGCCAGACATCCGCATAGCCACTACCAAAAGACTTCAATCAGTAACCAAGAATAAACCCGTCCTAGAAACATTTTACTCACAGACTGAAGCCGAGCTAGTCCTACAAAACCCTGAATTAAATAGAAGTCAGCGGAACCTACGCTCATTTATAGGTCCAGATGTAATGCCCTTGCAAAGAGGCAAACTTCGGAGAAAGAACACCGGGTGTAAAGACGTTAATCAGCACTCCACCCCGTCAAGTGAGCATCTAGCAACTGCTTCGGATCCTGGCACTGATTACCTGGATCTCGTCCTTAAAAAAGGTCCCACTAGTGCCGGCGAACTAAGGTCCACAGCACCACTCGGTAAATGTGGCCATGTCATGCTGCTTTGTGAATACCGCTTACACAGCCAACAGAAGGTGAACTGGAATGCTGCACAAGTACCTGACGCAGGAAGTCATTGGTTCTTCTTCCAGAACGTAATGCAGCACTTGGCAAAGAGCTGTTGCCCACTTAAGAGAAAACGGCACACTTCCCGACCAGAGTAGGTGACGTCAGAAATAAAGAAGAACCTTAGATTGAAAAGGAGACTTTGGAAAAGTGCGCCATATGTCAACAACCAGAGCATTTAACTGACTATAAAAAAACAGAAAAATATATGTCGGAATCTTCTGAAGAGAGAACGGGCAGAATTTGAGTCAAAAATTCCTAGAAATATCCTACAAAATTCCAAAAAGTTATTTGGATACGTGAATAAGACGAAACGCAACCGGAACTGTATTCCCTGTCTGAAATATCTCCAGGGAAATACGTTTTCTGATAATTCCGGCAAGGCAAACATGTCCGATTTCTTCACGTCTGTGTATACCGAGGAGCCGGCCTTTGATGAAAGAGTTTATCCTGCAATGGTCAAATCAAGAAATATAATTAGCATGGTGGCCTTCACAGCAGACGCGGTAGGGAAAACATTGAGTCAACTACAGCCCACTAAATCGCCTGGTCCGCGGCGTACTCGCTAAAGTCCTGAATGAATTCTCAGACCAACTGGCCTCTCCGTTATCCAAGATATTCAAAACTTCGATGGAGGCCGGGGCTCTGCCTACCGACTGGAAGGAAGCAAATATAAGTCCCATATATAAGGGTGGCGAGAGGACAAACCCAAATAGTTTCAGACCAGTGAGTCTCACAAGCATCTGCTGCAATGTGATGGAAAAGGTAATAAAAACGGGACTGTTGCGACATCTTGAAGAAAACTGCTTGCTCAGTTTGCATCAGCATGGATTTCGAAGGGGTAGATCCTGTCCTAATAACCTGCTAGTATCCATGGAGAGCTCGACGATATCAATTGAAATGGGTTTATCAGTCGACGTCGTGTATATTGACTTCAGAAAGGCCTTTCATAGTCTTCTACACAGACGACTTATAGTTAAACTACGTCAAGAGGACGTCAATGGAAATCTGCTGAAATGGTTGGCCGGTTTTTTACGGTCAGATCTCAGCGTGTGTGTATCGGAAACGCTAAATCGGAATGGGTATCCGTCCAGAGTGATGTTCCGCAGGGGAGCGTTCTGGGTCCAATAGAATAGAATAGTTGGCGGGCCACATAAAGTGCAATTACTGTTTCAGTTTTTTTCAATCAGTTTTTACCGAGGAGTCCTCAGAAGACAAAGAGCAGTTTGAAATGGACCGAGACAACCGGGAGCTTCAAACGCGCCAAGATGCTACCATCATTGAAACCGTTGCCATTTCTGTCAAAGAACTAAGACTTGTCCTCAGTCAAATAAAACCGGATAAGTCTCCTGGACCCGACGGAATTCCTGGGCTGATACCTAAGGAGATATAAACGGAGCTGTCAAAGCCTCCTTCGACTCCCTTTGAGCTGTCAATGAGAACAGGAAGGCTGCCATCACAGTGGAAGACAGCTAACCTTGTTCCCCTACATGAGGGAGGTAGCAAGATGGCAACTAGCAGCTTCAGGCCTATTAGCTCGCCACCATTTCTTCTGAATATAACTATGGGGATTTTTACAACTCTATTTGCTTAACTTGTCTCTTATGCAAAACAATGGACGTTCTAGTAAAGAGCGCCACAGCAATTTTGCTAAGAAAATAGCATCTTGCAGGATTTTCAACGTAGCTTCCGGAGAGGACGCTCCTGCCTCTCAAATCTGCTAGCTTGCTTGGAGATCCGGACCAGGGCTATAGAAGAGGGTTTTGAGATCTATTTCGAGTACATCGATTTCCGCAAAGCTTTCGATACTGTTCCGCACGAACGTCTTCTTCACAAATTGAGCGCCTTCGGCATCCGGGGAGATCTTCTGAACTGGATAAGGACGTTTCTGGTTGGTCGGAGACAACGTGTCTGTATCGAAAAGGATATGTCAGAATTGGTGAACGTGACCAGTGGTGTGCCTCAAGGCTCAGTTCTGGAGCCATTGCTCTTCATCCTTTATGTTAATGGCAGTATCCAGGAACTCGACTGCAGCAAAATAACGTTTGCCGACGACGTTAAGCTCTGGCAAGTCATTAAGGGTTCGAATGATCAGAGATCCCTTCAAGATAATCTGCATTGACGGCAAGCGTGGTCGGAGAAATGGCTTCTAAATTTCAATGTGCAGAAGTGTATCATCGTTCATCTGCGTCCAACCAACTGTCATTTGAATGACAGTTTGAGGACATATCACCTGAAACATATAAGATCCCCTTCCCCCAGAATCTTCACAGAAGGACCTCGGTGTCTGGACACAGAGCGACATGAAACCAACACTGCAGTACAACAAGGCTGCAAAAGACGCCATGGGAGTGCTCCACGCAATCAAAAGGACGTGCGTAACCTTTGACAAAGACCTTTTTGGAAGACGTTACGGCACCTTTGCTCGGCCCCGCTTAGAATATGGCGTACAAAGGTGGCGTTCATGGCTTTTAAAGGATCAATCATATCTTGAAAGGGTACAACATCGTGCAACAAGGCTGGTAAACACAGACAGACTGAATTGCCTTAATTTTTTCCCTCTGTATTACAGGCAGCAAAGAGGCGATCTTCTCCTCGTCTACAAGATAATACATGGACTTTGCTTTGAGGACATGTTTCAGTGGCACCTTTCACCCAGTCTTCGTGGTCACTCGATGAAGCTACGCACAAAAATATCCAGGCAGAATCTCCGTTCCGAATTTTTCACGAAAAGGGTAGTAGGGAAATGGAATGATTTCCTTCAGTCAGTCGTGGAGGCGACGTCCCTGTAACTCTTCAAGAAACGCTTAGATGATTATTTGTGTCCCCTGTTTTCGCTCGAAATTCTGAATCTGAGCTAAATACCTCCGCGACCGCGCAAATTTTTTCTCCGAGACAATGCTACTCAACTGAACCAAGTACTCTTTTAATGACGAATATTTTCATTGTTCATGCATAGTTACTTCTAACGGACTGACATATTATAATTAGGGTTTTTAAAGGCTTTGCCTATTATCCTTATCAAATAAACCAAAAACTGAGTAACATTGGTCCGTCCAGTCGACTTGCCGTCCCAATGAAAAATGTCTTTTAAATGAGTAAGCGAATGTTGTAGTTGCGTAGGAGTAAATAGCGTTTAAACTGATAGATAAAAGGTCTTTAGTGTTGGCGACCACAACAGACGCAGAGCAAAGATCTGTTACCTGCGACTTGTGGGTGAGAAAGGTTACATTGACGAGAGTGGTACTGAATAGTTGTTCGTCAAAATCAAGAGCGCACCGGAATTTGTTCAGGAAATCGACATTCAAAACACAGTCACAAGTGATGTCCGGAGACCCCAGGAACGAATGCGAAAACAGGTGACCACTAAGCTGCGATGAAAATTCAACCAAATCGTCATGCTCAAGCCCGGCGCCAGTGGCCGTGCAGAGCTGCCATTTGGGTTTCGCTCGATACCTAAACTTAGTCTGAAAAGCATTAAAGAGCCGTTGCTTAACTAGTGAGCAGCCTGCGCCGGAATCGACCAGAAAAGAAAAGGGAACGTTACCGACTGTGGCCTTAACCGAAGTGTCTGCAATCCAAACTCCGAGATACATCTGTGTATTTGCGCCTAGGAGTGGCATTCCGTTCAGATAGTATTGTCGCGTATTAGAGACCTGATTTCCATTTCCGAGACGCAGTATGGTGCAGTTGTCCAAAATAAGGACAGGAGCCATCTGTGGGACTACTCGTCCAATTGAAGAAAATTCTGCAGGAAGTTCGTATCGTCAGCAGCATTGTTGATGGCTTTCCAGTTTTTTATATCATCTGTAAACATGGCACAGTCTCATTCCAGCTCGTCTACACAATAACTAATGAACAAGAGAAAGAGGGTCGATTCGAGTACTGAGCCTTACGGGACTCCACTCTCTATGGCTGTGAGGCTTGACTGCCGTTGCTCCACATAGACAAGTTGGGAACGACTGACGAGGAAATTCCCGACTCATTTAAGAAGTTCGTCTCCGATTTCCATGATTCCCAACCGGTAAAGGAGACGCTGGCGCGAAAAACTGTCAAACGCCTTTTGGAAACCAATTTAGGCCACACGCGCAGTGTGTTTTTCATTGTGTACTCTTGCCCAGCTTTGCACATTATGCAAGAAGTTCGTTACACACGATCTTCCGCTACAAAAGCTAACTGTGCATTGTGCAAGACGTTGTGGGTTTCCAAACGAGCCATCAACTGCTTTTCTATGGTCTTCTCCACGACTCTGCAGCAGACTGACAGACGGACGGGTGTCCGGTTCGTCGAAAGTGCACGAATACCGCTTTTACGAAGCAGTGTGATGTGAGCTGCTTTTCCGTGTGTGGGAAGAATTTCAGCGTTATACGATTTCTGGCACAGAAGAGATAGCGGTCAGGCCAACTGTCGGGCAAGTTCGAAGAGCAGCTTTGCTGGAATCTCGTCCGGACCGGGAGATTTACATTCCTTCAAGCTTTCTAGTCCTTCGAAAATTGCTTGTTCTCAAAACAGTATTTTCACTAGTCAACTCTGCTGGAGAACGTGTAAAGAAGAGCAACCAAGCTGGTCGGCGGATTACGTTGTTTACCTTATGAGAGACGCCTGCAAAAGCTAAAAATATTTCCTCTCTCTTATACACAATGCATAGGGGATATGATCATGGCCTTCAGAATCGTCCGAGGGCCTGACTGCGCTCTTCAGTTTGACTATTTCTTCGAACTGGCGCGAACGACCAGTACAAATTGAAGATAAAATATTCCCAACTTGAGGTGCGGGACAAATTCCTCTCCCACCGACTGGTTGAACGATGGAAGTTGCCGAACTCCGCTGTCTTGGAGGTGAACGTTGGGAACTTCAAAAAAACTTGACAAATTTATGCTTGATGGTTAAAAATTTACCCGAAATCAATGACTGGCAAAACTGTTATGTAAATATGTGCATGTTTTTCATACGTCTATCTGTAAATAGGGTTATCCAGGCACTGTGTATATCCCTCATATATACTGAAATATAATATAAGAGAAGACGAAGGCACGATCACTGCGACAGTAGATTTATTGGCCTTAGCTTCCGAACTCGAACCGGAGCTCATCATCAGAGACTGCTGGAGTGCAACAACGTGTGAACGTTTCAGAAGACAAAGATGCGTGTTGTCAAAGCCAAGCGCATGGCCTTTCTTCGGCGTGTGAGTGGCGACTTGAGATAGTGGGTCGCCTCTCCGAACGGCCCGTTTGTACTCAAGTATTCGTGAGCTGAGACGTCGTCCTCTCTGGCCCGTGTAGTGGCAAGGACAGTTTTGGCATGGGATTTGATAGACTACGTCCGACTGTTCGCCTGCGTCCAGCCGATCCTTCATTTTGATGATCCTGCTACGCATGTTGGCCGCTGGATGATGAACGATGCCCACGCCTAGCTCTGACGCAATGCGTTCTGTAGCCTCGGACATATTCTTTATGTACGGTAGGGATTGCCAAATTGTTGGTGTCTCTCTTCCGTTTTTTCCGCCGTGGGTGCGTGCGTATGCAGCGGCTGCGGAAACTATTTGGGTGGCCGTTCTTTGTTAATTGGTCCCTGAGATGCCGTAGTTCTGGCATCCTTCCTTCAGGCTCGGTATGGTGCGTTTTTACCCGGTCGAAAAGCGCCCTCACACAGCCCCGTTTGTGCACAAATGGGTGGTTGCTGTGATAGTTGAGGACCTGGGTTGTATTGGTCGCCTTTCTGTACACTGTAGGGCTGAGTTTACCATCAGGCGTACGCGTGACGAGATAGTCAAGGAAGGGTAGTCTCTCGGCCTCCTCGTCTCCTCTTGTAAATTAAATGTCTGGGAAGATGATGTTAAGCAGGTCTTGAAAACCCGATAGCCTGTCCTTTTCAATAATGGTGAATGTATCGTCCACATATCGGCGCGAAAACGCAGGCTTGTAGTGGCCGAAATCAACCTTTTCCAGTTCCTGGAATACAGCTAGGTCGCGTTGTATTTAATCACAGGTTTGTTGTTTGTTGTGACATAGCATGGGATTGTATAATAGGCGCAGATTTTCTTCATACATTTAAATGTTCTCTCGACTTTAATGTTAACGCCCTCCGTGCCAGCGGTACTGAAGTGCCACTTACGTTCGAAATGCTTGTCCGTCGACAAGAAGTTAACACAGTCAAGCTAGAATTTATAGAATGCTTAATCCCACCTACCTTGGATAAGGAAAG
This sequence comes from Spirometra erinaceieuropaei, assembly GCA_902702965.1. Taxonomy (NCBI): domain Eukaryota; kingdom Metazoa; phylum Platyhelminthes; class Cestoda; order Diphyllobothriidea; family Diphyllobothriidae; genus Spirometra; species Spirometra erinaceieuropaei. The sequence continues at coordinate 63,599 of CACRXP010000968.1, forward strand.
TTCGACCAGTTTATATGATTTGATCTACGAGGAACTACTCTTTTCACCTACCATAGTTAGGGCCGAGTTACTCCGGCTGAAACCTGCGAAATCGCCTGGCCCAGATAGAATTCCCGCCCTAGCACTTCGTGAACTTGCTAATGAACTATGCAAACCCTTATCCGCAATATTTCAAAAGTCATTTGAAGACGGCGAGCTCCCGGAAAAATGGAAGTGCGCACTCATTACTCCGATCCATAAAAGAGGCTCAAGACTTGACTGCGGAAATTAACGTCCTGTCAGTCTTACTTGCATCGCGAGTAAAATAATGGAACGCATTATCAAAAGATACTTGATGAAATACCTGGAACAGAACAAAATATTGTGTGATGCCCAACATGACTTTCGTCCAGGGCGCTCCTGCCTAACGAGTGTTCTTTACTCGCAAGAGAAATGGACACGAGCTACCGATAAGGGTTTTCCAGTAGATGTCATATTTTTTGACTTCAAGAAGGCCTTTGACAGTGTCCCACACAGGCTTCTTTTACAGAAGATCTGGGATGTAGGAATTCAAGGAAGAATGTTTAAATGGATCAGGAGTTTTCTGTCCTCCAGACTACAAATTGTTGTCGTTAGTAATTCTGCGTCGGAATGGGTAAAGGTGGAAAGTGGTGTTCCACAGGGTTCTGTCTTAGACCCAGTACTCTTCCTAATTTATATTAATGACTGCATCAGCGAAGTGAATTGCGAGGCTCTCATGTTCGCGGATGACATAAAAATATGGAGTGAAGTCAAGTGTGATGATGACGCAGAGAAGTTGCAGTCGAACATCAACAAACTGTGTGCTTGGTCGAACAGATGGCTTGTGAAGTTTAACGTGTCCAAATGCGTAGTCTTGCACCTGAACACCGGCCGCAATGTCTATCCCAAACACCAGTACTAGGAGGTTAGAAACTGTGGAAAGACACAGAGATCTGGGTGTATGGGCGACCACAAATCTATCGCCATCAGAACACTGCAGAAAGATGGTCCAGGAGGCAACTAGTACTCTACACTGGATCAGACGTGCATTTAAAATATTTCCTCCCGAACTTTTCGAAAGACTCTTTGGTGTCTTTGTAAGATCTCATCTGGAGTATGGAATGCCAGCAGCATCATCCTGGATGAGGAAGGATATCAACTTACTCGAACATGTGCAACGCAGAACGACAAAGATGGTCGACGGTCTGAAGCATTTGTCTTATCAGGAGAGGCTGAATTTGCTTGGCCTATTCCCTCTCTCTTATAGACAAATAAACTGCAGTCTACTCTGGACGTTCCGGATTGTTCGCGGCCAGGATTGCTCATTAAGAGCAGAGGATTTCTTTGAGTTCGCCCCTACAAACCAACTACGCGACCATGCATACAAAGTCGGGAATGAGCGCACGCGTTTAGACCGACGAAAATTTTCATTCAGCCAGCGGGTTGTCAGGCCGTGGAACTCGCTTCCAAGCGAGATGGTGACGGTTGACACAGTTCGTGTGTTTAAAAGAAAACTTGCTCGTCTAGTTTTCGACAGAAATCGACTTGTACAGCATGACTATGCACAGCCAACTTTGTAAAATCTGACATATACAATCATCCGCATTAATTTACAGCGACCCTATGCACTACTTTATGATTACGATTGAACTGTGACCCAATCACATTTTAAATTCCTGCAATTGTATTTTATTTTTGAGTATGAATCTGCGAAAGCACTGTACATAAATAGGGTCATTAAGGGCTCTGCCTGTAACCCTTCAATATATACATAAACATACGAGTTTAAGCACATTTTCGATTGGGACGGCCGTTCACTTGGGCGAACCAATGTTGCTCAACATGAAATTGATACGGATACGGCCCGGCCGGTTAAAATTCCGCCTAGACGATTGCTTGTATTCTACAAGACACAATTTGAGGCAATGACATGCTCGACCGAAGGATTATCAGGCCATCTAATTCTCCCTGGTCCTCTCCAGTTGTGTTAGTCATGAAGAAGGATGGATCCCTGAAGTTATGTGTCGACAACCGTAAATTAAACGAAGTGACTACTAAGGATTCCTTTCCACTACCTCGTATCGACGCAACCCTAGATGCTCTCTCAGGTAATCGAGTATTCAATACTCTGGATTTGGCGGACGGATACTGGCAAGTAGAAGTAAGGTCATCCGACCGTGAGAAAACAGCTTTTTCGGTGCCCAGTGGTCTATACGAGTTTGAAACCGTGCCTTTCGGGTTAGCTAATGCACCCAGCACATTCAAGCGGCTCATGAACCAAGTCCTTGCCCAGTTTATTCCAAAGACTTGTTTAGTGTATTTAGACGACATTATCGTTCTAGGGAAGGTTTTCGAAGACCACCTACAAAACCTACAATTAGTATTTAGCAGCCTGAGGCAGGCAGGCCTTATCCTCAAACCAGCTAAATGTGTGTTCTTTCGAGATAAAGTAAATTTCTGTAACAGCCACGTTTCTGTTATTGCTATAACATCGGAAGACGCATCGGCCACGTGTATTCTCAGTTCGTCGAGCTTGGAAGACGGACTGTGGGCATTCGTATTAAGGCATTTAAGTCTGCAAGACTCTATAGCTCTTGGTTCGGTCTGACTCGAGTTTGCCAATACTTTGTTGCCGACGGCATCACGACCATTGGCTGGTTCCAAATTAAAGCCACGTTCTCCTGTATCACTCGTCTTCTGAAAATAGCCAAGTTGTTCTCTCCAGCTGCGAGTCTCCTCTTCAGTTCCGTCACTAATTCGTGGCATTTCAGAAGTTCCTCTGGAGAATAGTCCGACTGCAAAACCTCCTTATGAGAGTTTCTGAAGCTACATTTCCTGGATAGAATATCAAAGCAACTTTTAGACGTTTCATATTTTCATACTAATAAAACTACTTTTCCTATCGAAATATGTCATCGTGATTCCATAAAGGGGTCTTGGTGAGCATATTAACAAAAGGGAGAAATGGTATGTTATTACCGACAAAGACAAGGGAGACTGGAAATGCAGTAGAATAGAAGGGAACTCCTGGCTGAGTGAAACTGGGCACTCGCTTTTTCGAGCTCGTTTTATTCTCGCAACGAGCTCAGATGCCCGTATTTTGGAGCCCGTTTCGGGCTTGATTTATCGAGCCCTGGCTGAGCTTGAAATCATGAACATAAACAAAATTCGCATAGCCCATGAAACGAGCTCTATGCACACTCGTCTCGAGCTCGTTTTGCCACTAGGGTGGCAGAGAAGTGGCCGGGAGGGGATTAACTTTTCAAATGATAGTCTTCTTGTAGTTCTGTGATGTTCGGAATATTCTTAATACACAACAGTTTCTTAGTCCCTACGGGCTATCAGAGCGTCCTGTGTACAAAAATATCGAAAAAAGGCTAATCCCTCGGAGTCCGAAAATTTTAAACCAAATTCGAAAGGCGAGGCTGGAAGTTTTTGCTCCCAGTCATCTCCTTCAGCTTTTGGCCAAAGAACCTGACCCCAAAGTAGCGTTGGCAAACAAAATGATGTAATAGTGGTTTGTGGTCGCTACGTCCCAGTGCCATCATCGGGATTTATGACATTTTATAAGGCAGTCCGCGAGCCAGAACTCAGCCCTTGGTAGCGTTGTCACTGCTGGTCCGCGATTGCTTATTAACCAGCCTGCTTATTTACCAGCTAACATTCGCTGAAGACTAATCCACTATCCGCCACCTGTTGGTAGTCGGCAATTAGGCTAACAAGTAAACCGTTTTCCCGAGTACGTTGTCTTGAGCAGCATTAAGATGGTACCACTTGACCTATCAGTGACTGTCGACATGGGTGAACTGGCCTTCTCTCTTCGGTTCAGCTAAGTTTAATTTGCGTAAAATTTCAGTGAGCACCTTTGAAGTCGCCGTTTGTTATAAGGGACGGAAATATATCAAAAATTTGAGAACGTGGACATCAAATACATGCAGAGGAAATACCGAAAGGCGGAGTCTCATGTCAACCAAAACCTCTACTCATACAGGTCACGCAGTGCCAAAACCTAGCAGAATATGTTTGTAATTCAGTAACTCAGATTTAAATCACAATCCGATACCCCTACGCTACTTTTCGGACGCTTACAACGATAACTGCATTGGAAGGTATCACAATGCAACTGAACGGCAGAATAGGGCGAATACGGTTCCCGCCTGTGATTACATAAAGGAACAAAATTTTCATGGGAAATAGGGATTTTCTAAATAACCACGAGGAAAAGGATGTTAAATTGTATAACAGATTAAAAACCGGCAAAGAGTTCTTCAGGGAGTTATCTCAGCAAATCCCACCGGTCCCTAACAGACGAAAACTTCTGTTTTGAGTACTCGGAATGTGGTTGAGGTCTTATGGATGTCTCCGAAACTCTCTACCCCTTTAATAAATCACAGATAATTCGTGAAATAAACATTGTCAATTCCTTATATCCCCTGTGCCCTCTTCAGATTGTTTGTTCATATAGCTTTCTGACCTACTGTGAACGCGGATTTTTCAAAAAGCGGCAGAACAGCGTTTGGCCAGCTTTCACGATGGCTGACGAAGCTGCTCGGAAGCTACAGTTCGAGTACAATGTGAACTCCAATCTAGTCATTTCCACAGACCGGAGCCTCATTGATCGCAGGGCTAAGGATGAGTCTACTGGAGAAGTGCTTTCGCTAGCAGGGAAGATTCGGGTTCAAGATATGGGAGTGAAAGCCCAGCGTACCAAACCGCCCATGATTGAAGAAAAAAAGGCTAAGTAAGTGATATCTTAACATGGTAAATACGTCTTAAGGCGCCAAAAACGAGACGAACAGCTTTATGATGAGATAAAGCTAAAAAACGCAACACTACTGAGCGATGATCTCGAGGAGATCGCTGGTGTAATCTACAGACCGAAAACTCCGGAAACCAGAAAAACTTATGAGTACATTTTGCACTGTATACAAGAGGCTCTTGGGGATCAGTCCCGTGAAATACTTTGTGGTGCAGCTGATGAGGTTTTATCTGCTCTGAAAAATACGAAGATGCGTGATAAGGACAGGAGAAAAGAGATCGAAAGCCTGTTAGGTTTGTCCGTCCGCTACCCTGAATTATTTTCTTAGGAACTCTTGCAGATGAACGCTACAACATTATCGTTAACCTCGGCAAAAAGATAACTGACTGGAAAGACGAGGAGGACAAACCAGTTGAAGACAACATCGACAAGACATACGGTGTTAACGTTCAGTTTGAAGAATCCGACCAAGAAGTATGTGTAGACGTTGCCCCACTTTTGGCCCTTTTTTGTCGATTGTCTTTTTCCTTCGTTTCCGAGCTTGTGAAAGCATGTCTATTTAGGCACAGGTGTCAGCTTTTGCATCGTAAATATAGCTCCCCTCGTATTCCTTATCAACCTGTCAGACTAGCTTTTAACGCTTTAGGTAAATATCGGAAGACCTTAAAGCAACAGCTGTTTGATTTTTTTATTGTCGTAGATTACCCGGTCAGGCGCTTTTTTATTTCTTACTGTCTGAATTCTAAACCTCGATATCAATCCCATAGGGGATGAATGAAGTTATTCACTTATGAGTAAAACACCATTATGTGCAACTGATAAGGTTGCTTCGGGGAACCCGATAAAGAATAACAGAATTGGGCAACGTGGGGGGAGAATTTAAGCCAAACACGTTCCATGGTAAGCAAATTTGGACGTGCTTCACAAAGACCTTCCGCAAATCAACACAGCACGTACTGCGAATCAAAATTAACGCTTTACAATTTCGAATTATTCTGAGATTATTGCCCTTTGGTTACTGCTCAGCTATGTTTTTTATGAACACAGGACGAAGAAGATGCTTATGGGGAAGTTAAAGAGGATGATGAGGATGAAGGTGACGGTGAAGAAGCATTCGTAGAAGAAACACTTCACTCGAAATCGGGCGGGGGCCTTTTAGGCTCTAAGCACGACACGGAAATACTCCACCCTCGCGATGTTGATGCGTTTTGGTTGCAGAGGAACATTTCTAAACATTGCAAGGTAGCTTTCGTTTGTCTTAGACTTTCGCATTTTATTATCTGGATAACTTTTAGAGAGCTTTTTTTTCTTTTAACGCGTTATTAGCACAGGCCTTCCTTCTGTATTACATGTTGAGTTGAGTTTGCCTAGCTTCCACTGGTCGAATAGTTGCAATTTCTCTGTTTATATAAACGCCTTAGTAAGGTTGCCCCACGACCATGCTTTTATGCCAATCATTTCTTTACACTTTGTTGTGTTCGCTTATCGATGATTTCCTTCAACTCCTGACGCTCCATACGTGTTAGTCTCCTTCCTTTTGACTTGGTTCGCAGCTACCTTTATGTGTAAGCAATAAAAATAACAGCACTCGAAATCTTCGGACCCTTATGTCGTTTGAATATGTGGACGGTTCCGTAGTATTCACGTAATATTTTAACAATCACTTCTGTAGAGTAATTTCACTCTGCCATTTTTATCTTCATCATTCCTCATAGGACCCCGTCGTCGCCCAAAGGAAGGCTCAAGAATGCTTAGAAATCCTCAAATCTGCTGTGGATGACAGAGATCTAGAAAATCGTCTAGTTCGCTGTATTGGCTATGAACAATTCAACTTTCTGAGGGTCCTGCGTCGTCAGCCCACCATGATTCTGTATTGCACTCTGCTCGCCCAAGCACAAACGCCTCAAGAACGCGTGGAGATTGAAACGAAGATGCAAGCCGATCCAAAATTGGCTAAAATACTACAGCAACTACGTGAAACTGTAGACTCCTCCGATGCGGTATCAGATGAACGACAACGCAAGATCGCCCAACGCATGGCTCGTGCCAAGGTATGTTGCTCATAATTTTGCCAGCCTATTCTTCATGCACACTTGATGATGAGGCTGGCGGTAAGTATTGTGCGAGTATTCTTATTTAATCGTCTTCGGCCCCGATATAGGACGCATTTGTAACTATTGATGTTTCGGTTTTCGTCGTCACGATGGTCATCCGAAGAGATGTTGCGGAGAATGCTAACTACGGTTGCGACTCAGCTAGACATTACCGTAATAATCACGGCCGCCAGTTGGAGTCGTGACGCAGCATTAAGAAAATGCTTGACCTACTGATTACCTGTATCGTTAACTGCAGGTATTCAACACTTGAAAACATAGTCTGTGGATAAAACACCTGCCTAATTCATCGAGGTAGATGGTTATGTTGTAAGTTTGGTCTCGAAATGTGCTGTGCTCGAAAAAGTACCCTTAAACTGAACACTAGGGGATCGTCCTTAGCAGTTGGGGTCTGCCAACCTTTGCTCAGTGGCGACATAGGACTGGCAACCTTGATTTCAGAACTAATATTCAATGCGTATAATTTCCGAACATGCCAATTGTTTTTGCCAATTCTGTGACTCCGATGGTAACATTGTATTAGGGTTTTCCTGTCTTCGTTGCTAATCATCTACTCCCACATCTCTGTTTAATTCGCTCAGGAGTCCACCAAGGGTGGCGACGACGAAACCCTAGATTCTGGCCGGCTCTTCACCGAGGACGGAAATGTGAGCTTGGCCAACGTGCTTGACCTGTCTGATCTTGTTTTCAGTCAGGGTGGGCATCTCATGGCGAATAAGCGTTGCCAACTCCCGGACGGCTCTTTCCGCAAACAAAAGAAGGGCTACGAGGAAGTCCACGTACCGGCTCTGCGTCCCAAGCCCTTTGACCAAGATGAAACTCTGCTCAAGATTGAGAAACTTCCTGCCTACGCCCAGGCCGCGTTTGACGGTTACAAGACACTTAATCGTATTCAAACGCGTCTGTACAATGCGGCTATGAAGACCGACGAGAATCTGCTCCTTTGCGCACCCACGGTTTGTTCGCCAGTCTTTTTGGCATTGGTTTACGTTCTCTTTATATTGTGCTAATCCTGATTTCACATTGCGTACCTTTACGTTGATTGCTGTCTATCGCACGGAAATTCCCGTCAGTGGTACGGTCCTTTCAGGTGAGCTCGAACTGCTCTTGACCTTTCACTACCTAGAGTGCGTTTCAATCTTTCCGACAGATATGTCCTTATGGTGATAGGACTGCCATATCGCCTTGCAGATGAGAATACTAGGGAAGGTTGGTCTTACAATAATACTCCATATGCTCAGCGAGGTTTTCCGTAAACATTTGCTAACGTCGCCGCTGCCCTCACCAGCAACAGCAGCCCCCAGAAGACGCTGCCCAACTGGAAACGGCGAAAGTCTTTTCAATATCGCCTGTCAGTTCAATCGTCTCGAACGACGCTGTCCACCGTGTGCCCCACAACGTGGTGGGCGCAGGACGGTGCCCCACGCGTGAATTCATTTTCAGCGGTTTAGGACTTCCGCAGCATCTGTCGTATGCAGTTCTCCCTCACCCACATGGATCCGTGACAGAACAGAGTCAGGACGGCCGGGGGCGGAATCAGGCGCAGTGGCTGACAAAGCTAAACGGTCATCTACGTGTGCCATACACGACCTGGTCTGCGCACGATGGACCGGGCTTTCATAGAAACAAGGGAGTGGTTCGAATCTCAGTTGAGTGCGAGTTCCGTGGAAGTTACATTAAGAGATAGCCATGGTAGCCTGACTCCGTCCTCAGACGACCGACTTACCCTGTCAGTTGGCGACCTTCCAAGCTACGACTTCCAGCTCGTCGTGATGGTTTCAAAGCGCATCGTATTTTTATGACGGGGGATGCGCTGAATTGCAGTAGGAACGGATTCTTCAGAGTCAACCTTACTCTACTCTTTCTCCCACACACACTTCACTCCCTAGATCTCTTATTTTGGTGTACTTGCGGTCATGCCTGGTCCAGTCTCATAACTTATCTGTGCACTCACGCCGACCTACGGCAGTAGATTTAGTATGCTCGACCCACTTCTCTCAAACGGCAGAAACCAACACAGTTGATACCATAACAATGATATCTTGATGGACTGTCTCGTTAAAGCTGACGTAGGTCAATCTAACTCGGAGAATCTCTCCCCGGTAACATTGATTCAGAACCTAATTGTCATTTGTTTTCCACACCTTTAGCGTTGCATTCAGTATCGCAGATTAGGATTGGCCGGACGGATGTCTGGTACATGCTTATCCTTGTGGTGGTGGGGCTGTCGCGCTGCGCCCATGTGTACATTTTGAAGACTTGTGGGCTTGGCCGATTATGGTGACCGCGTTCTTACTTCGTACTCCGCTCGCCACTCACTTAGACTCGAAATAATAGTAACAATTAGATGGAAGTGGATATTCGTATCTTCGAAATCAATCAACCTAAAAACTCTAGTTCGCTAGGGGAAGAAAACCTTAAGCGTGATTTGCAGCGGTTGCGGAGAGCCATCTACACCACTGCCACTGAAGTCATCTGAACTGCACACCGAAAACACTAGGACTTGTTCGATAGCAAAGATGATGTAATATAACGATTTATCCGCGGTAAAAAACCGATCTCACAGGACCTGCATTAACAAAGCACAGCCTGGGACGAAGCAACGTTCCTTCGGTGCTGTTGAAAGCTGCAACGGAGACTGAGGGAGGTTCAAACTAACTGGGTAGATATTGAGGCAGATGAAATCCAGTAACAGGCAAATCCTGGTCAACTAAAGTTCTTGTCAGGCAACGCAGTACACCATCGCCAACCTACCGACACTGCGCCTCTACTCAGCCAAAATAGAGCAGACCTACTGACGGAGAAATCACAGATCATGGAGCGTTGTACCAAGCACCTCAGCGCATCCTTCACCGCCAATCCTCAGTCCACTGGGAAGTTGTCAGTAGACATCCTCAAGTGGAGATCAATGCAGACTTTACTGCCCACTGTTCTTATAACAGATAATCAAAGCAGTGCAACAGATACCCAGTGACAACTCTCCAGACGTCGACTCAATTCCAGCTGAATTATCAAGGCACAATTATCCTGGACTCGTGGACAAGCCCACTTCACTGTCTGAGACGTGGCGACATGCGTAAATTCGCCATTATTGTAAGGACAATCAGTGATCGTTTATGCAATTACTAATGGAACTAGGAATTCTGTGAAAATCACTAGTGGATATGCTTCTTCAATATTTCTGCCTAAATGTTCGTCGGAGTCTCACATAAACAGCTGAATCTGTGCTTGGAGCAAGCACTTTGCTCTCGAAATTTTATGTGAATTCCAGGAAAACCGCGCAACCATTGATACTCTCATCGCATTCCAGCAATTGCAGGGAAATGTCAAGAAGTGTGGATCAAACTTTATATCACCTTGGTAAGTCTCAGCAAAACCTCTAGAACCTTGAACTGAGACGCCCACTGGAAAGTACTTGTGAACTTCGGATGTCTCGAATGGTCCAAGGCGATGATTGAACAACCTTGTGACAGCATTGTGTGACGGGTGACAGACAATGCATCCACATCCAAGGCCTTTATGGTGAAGAATGAAGCGAAACAGCCTTGTGTCCTCGCCCAAACCATCTTCAACCTCCTGTTCTCCGCAGCGCTGATGATCGCCTGCAGGGAGGACCGACGGGACATCGAAGTTAATCATCAAACCGACGGAAACTGCTCAACAATCGTCCAATGCAGGCCATCACGAAGACCTTTGAATTCGGGACGCATGACCTTTTTGCAGACGACTGATCATTTAAAATTACGAATGACGCGGACATGCAACGAAGTCTGGACTTCTTCGTCGCCGGACGCGCCAACTTCAGACTAGTCATAAACATCCAGGAAACGATTATCATGCACGGACCGGCACCAACTGCCAAATACGTTGAACCCACGACAGCGGTTAATGATACTCGTTCTGTAGCGCCAGACCAGACCAGTTGCCTTGTCAGACCATTAAAGTCCGTAAAAAGATTTTATCCCGGATCACTGTTGCCAGCCAGACTTTTTACAATCTGCAAAACTCATTCCTCAATCGTCGCGGTCTGCACAGCACGAAATTAAAGACTGTCGTCCTGACAACGCCTGTTTAAACGCCTCCAGAAGCTGAGCAATCAACAAAGGTCACTTGAGAAGGCTCAGCCATTTCTACCTAAATTTTCTTCGAAAGAACCCTCCGAATTCACTGCAACCGCGGCACAACCACCCCCCCCCCCTGCCCCACTCAACACAACAAAACACGACAAGTATCATCACCATGAAACATCCCTACCACTCTTCCTCACCTTAAAATCGCCTCTCCGTCTCTGCCCTAGTCAGGCATGTTCATACCGCAACGGGAACGTCACCAGAACTCGCACCACCTGCAATCTGGACACAATGTGAAATTTTTCACGTTCTAATTACGCATCATCCGCACGGTCACCTGCGAATCTCTCGCCCACGTGGGGCCACAACCCCACTCAATGCAATCTGACACGCATGTGGTACGCGTAGATGGGCCGCCTTACCACGTTAACCATCATGTCCGCACTCACCTCCGGTCATTTTGCCTTTGTTTTGTCATCAAAACACAATGATTGGGGGGAGGGGAAGATTGTGAGACGGACGCGGCGCGCAAATTCACACGCAAGTCACGGCCACGCCCACTTCCCGGGGCGTTGGCGGACTTTGCTACTTGCGGCGGTCGGGTCGAGTGGACGCATGGACAACCGACTGGCTGATCATCCGGGCACACGTTAAAGTGGCCCCTGAAATCCAAAAATATAACCCGTCACTCCTCCAGGACAAAACCTTTACCAGACAGCGGACATTCTGTCGAGCCAAAATTCTTTCTTTCCTGAGATATCTAATAATTCGATTGGATCCCACTCTCTCCTTCACGATATCGATCCCTCGCACATCACAGAGAAAGGCCTAAAAACCCTAACCTTCAACGAATCACAGTCTTCCAGCTACTTTATCTCGTTTGGGCAAATGTCAATCTCATGCGCTGCGTTCACTTATTGCTTGACCACGTAGCGACTGGCAGCAGCCGAAAAGTAGTCGCGACTTTTGTTGACACAAATAAATGCCTTTTTACCCAATACACCCCTTTCAGTTTATACCTGGAATAGGATGTGAATATATACACGCCGTCCCTCCCCCCACGCTTTGGTGTAAAATCATCTCTAATGCCTGAATGATGGTAAAGGAGACTTGACAAGTGGGGCCTTGACAACCTTACCGGAAGCAGATTAGTCTTCTGCTTCTTAATCAGTTATCTAGCCCTTTAGCGAAGCTTGGCGTGCAGCATTTTCTTTATCAGATTGCGAGGCCGAATCCAGCGCTACTTAATACTTCAAACCAAGTATACGACGCATATATGGTTTTCTGGCTTGTTACGTGCTTTCAACCCTACCGACTGTTTTTTTAGGAGCCGCCACCCATAAAACCCATTTTACCACCATTCCTGTATTAGAAGTGGTCTTACGCCAGTGTTGGGAGGTGTATATATTCAACTCTGACAATGCCGGCGTCTAAGTGCCTTTGGTTTTTGGAAAGGAGCCCATCACACAGACTCGCCATGTGAAACTCGAACATAGAATCGAGAGTTCAATTTAACTGCTACGAAACCCGAGTGCTTGCATACTGCTGTCTTTTGCCGCCTGCGTGGCCGCACTGTCTCCTTCAACTCCTTTCTCGGATGTTTCCACATTGTCCACAGCTGTGGACTTCAGTCACAGATGCAGGTGGCATCGCGTCGCCATTGTAGGACGTTTGATCTTCTCAGGCTGTCAAACACTGCTTCTGGCCATCAATACAGCATGGGTATCATAGACCTCAGAATCACCATGAATAAGCCAATCACAGGGTCCATCTGGGGGGACATCTAAGTAGACCATTTTTCCTGAGACTGATCATTTCCCCATAACGTCCGAGCATGCAGACCGAAGTTGCAACACTAACCAGTACGATAGAGGGAAGGGTGACTAATTCAGTTACGCCTTATATGATAGTACTATTTCCTTCCGCTACTTGTGTCACATCCCAGATAATATGGACTGTTTTTTTCCTTGATTTCCTTACAGGGTGCCGGCAAAACAAATGTCGCCCTTCTCTGCATTATGCACGAACTGGGACAACATATTAATCCGGACGGCAGCATTAACAAGGAAAATTTCAAGATTATTTATATTGCTCCCATGCGTTCGCTGGTGCAGGAAATGGTCGGAAACTTCAACAAGGTTAGTTCGGCTTTATTTGCACCTAATATTTTGGCTGACGGTTGACCTCTTGTCCTTTCTCTTGCCGTCAGGGTCATAGCATCAAAAAATCCTTAGGGATCGACTATGGGCTTCACGTCCCTCGAAAGGACTACTTTATACACTGCTTAGCCACTACCGCCCATTTGCGCGTCCATTCACACCGTAAATCTTCCCATAATCAACTGGCATGCCAACCTTTCGTACAGTTACTCAGGAACTCAACAGAACACGAGCCCGAATTCAGTAGTATGTGTATCCTGATCACCCGGAAAGTGTCCATCACCGACCTCTCATGATGTCAGGACGGAGAAAGGACGTTCCGTTTTGCTTTTGGACTTCGTTCTGGTATTCTTACTGGCGGTCGAATAGTATAAAACAATCCTTAACTAGGAAGTTTTACCCAAAAAACAAGAGACCGGAATTACACTTCCCATTTTATCTGCCATCTTCAGCTAACCATGCCCAAATAGTACGTCGGGTGGTCCAAAAGTTCAGTTGCAAGTCCAATTGGCCAGTTGAACCAGAGCGTTTGCTGCGATGATGACAGATATGCTCGAAGTAATTACTTAAGTCTCCTTCGCCTTTGTCCGTAATACTTCCCGAGTACGTACGGTAACTCTCGAGGACATAATCTCCGACTAACCTAGCGAGCCAAGTTAAAATTACATTCCTACATTGCCTGTAATGCGGATTTGTCATACGCTTGAAGTACAAGGACAGAAACTGAACTGTGTCTACAAGATCGACTTCACCTAGGTCACATGCCCCTTCCCAACGACCAATTTTACTGTTATTATTAATGTGGTGTGTGCCTGTGATATGGAGTCAGCTACATCCGTAATGATTAATTCTGTCAGTAGTATAGGCACGTATCTATGTAGTCAGGGTTTCTAAATCTTGTTGAGTAGTTTTGGTGTCTGCTCTGTCAGCGTATCGCAGTTTTGTTCTTTTCCTTCAGTTAATCATGTTTTTTGCCCCTTCCGCCCCTCAACAGCGCCTCAGTAGCTACGGCATAAAGGTGGATGAGCTGACCGGTGACCACCAACTCAGTCGCGAGCAAATCACCGAGACCCAGGTGATTGTGTGCACTCCGGAGAAGTGGGACGTTGTGACTCGTCGAGGCGGTGATGAGCGCGCCTACATCAACCTTGTCCGTCTCATTATCCTTGACGAGATTCACTTGCTGCACGATGACCGTGGACCCATCCTCGAGGCCATTGTGGCGCGTACGCTTCGTGCTACTGAGGCCGCTGCAGCCGGCGGCTTCAGCGCGACAGGCCCGGGCGGCAGCAGCACCAGCCCGGACAGCATTCGTCTGGTGGGTCTAAGTGCCACCCTCCCGAACTATGAGGATGTTGCCACCTTCCTGCGCGTGGACGTCACTAAGGGACTCTTCTACTTCGATAACAGGTTGGCTTACTTTATCGCTCGTCAGCCTTTCCCACATTTGTTTTTGGTCTGCCACTGTCAGAACCCTCATTGTAGTGGTGTCAGCTGAGAGTGTGATTTCTCATGGTGCTTAGGACGGAGACAGGGTATCGGGGAGTAAGAATAACGGGATCGTGAAGTGGGTCGCAAGAGGGACGCAGACCTACTACTGGTCCCTACGTCACAACTTCTACAGCCAGGTTTTAAGTTCACCTGCTTAACTGGCGTCTGAAATGAAATTCTGTTTGCCTCCCTCACACGAAGGGCTCCATCCAGCTTGAAGTTTTGGACTAACAGTTGTGGTTTTCCAAAGCGCTGCTTCACCTTGCCACTACTTTGCTGGACTCTCGACTAAAACGGGCTTCTTTTAGTTTGGTATTAGTCGGCCGTCGGTCGAAACGTACTCTGTAAAGCAACTGCAACTCCTGGCGATGTGGGTTCGGCTACCGACGGTGCAGGCACTTTTTTTGAAAGTGAACATCTGTTTGTGTTGTTTGCATAACCGTCCTCAATGCAAGGACCGAGTTGTGGTTCCTCCTCATGGCCAAGCCCTAAATCCAAAACAAACTAAGTGTTTTTGGACTCGATTGTGGGGCAGTTACTTCACGTGCCCCTAGTGGGCTACTCATACGTCTTGCTAGATCCTCTTGGTAAAGAACTAAGAGACTAGGTCACCGGTGTGGCAGCTATCAAGTTAAAAAAATGTACTGCCTAAAAAAGCTAACGTAACCCAAATGGAGGTGTTAGGCAGATGGGGGCATGATCACCAACTTAGGACAGTTTAATCTTAGTTCTAGACCGCCGTTGGACCACTGTAACAGGGTTTCTACCCCGCAGATTTGTCCCGTCTCTGTCGAAGTCACGCTGTATGAGTCAGTTCCATAGTCAGCCACTGTTTTATTCTATAAATGATCCAGCAATATCCCTGACGTAACCGTATTTACCGGGCACTTGAGATTGGTGCCCTATTTGATTCTGCACGTGCAAGCCAGGCGGAAATGCACCCTCCGCCCTTTCGTACTCCATCGGATTCCAGTGTCAGTTTTCTATGAATTAACTGTGTCAGAACGAATTTCCTCCAATCATTGTATAGGAAAGTACGTCTGCCTCTAACTTTGCACTTGAAGGAAGTACAAGTCTGTAGTCTAATGACTCTAGTCATGCATACATAAAATTTTTCTAAAATTCATAAATCAGGATTGCAAGTCTTAATATTATGAAACATAACTACACGATTTCACCAGTTTCAGTGTTTTACACTGCGTCATGCATCCTCTCCGAAGCGGTTTAATGTGACCGTGTCATGGGTTCATAAGTAGGCTTCCTGGCGTCTATAGAATACCTCGGTAGATATGGATTCGTTAAGTACTTTGCGAGTATCTCCAAACATATTGACCTTGCACAACTTTCGAGACCAGTATATGTTCTTTCCTGAAGTTCCAAATTTAAAGGTCTTCTTTCCTGCGAAGCGCCTGCGAGAAATGCATGTTCTGTTAATTTTTTCTATCAAGTATAATTACATTTTTACAGACTGAAATTCAGTGCAAAATTTCAGACCACTTGAGCAATGCCTTGTTACGAGTTCGGTTTACGTAGGTGGATGAGATGAAGCTCTATCACTGTTCCTGGCTGAAGTCCTTGCCCGTTGACTTCACGCGTAGACTATCCGCTTTCATTATTTCGAGTGGAGCAGTTACAATACATTTTGCGCTCCGCCCTGCTCACCCACCCACTATCCCCTTTCTCATCACAGCTACCGTCCCGTCCCCCTGGAACAGCAGTACATTGGCATAACAGAAAAGAAGGCGGTGAAGCGCTTCCAGCTGATGAATGAAATTGTCTACGAGAAGGTGGTAGAACACGCCGGTCGCAACCAGGTCCTAGTGTTTGTTCACAGTCGTAAGGAGACTGGCAAGACGGCACGCGCTGTTCGCGACATGTGCCTGGAAAAGGATACCCTGGGTCTTTTCATGAAGGACAAGAACGCCTCCACGGAGGTTCTGCGTCAGGAGGCTGAGCAGGTCAAGAATCTGGAGTTGAAGGATCTCCTACCCTACGGCTTCGGCATGCATCACGCAGGCATGAGTCGCGTCGACCGTACTCTGGTGGAGGATCTGTTTGCCGATCGACACATTCAAGTCCTGGTGTCTACGGCTACTCTTGCCTGGGGTGTCAATTTGCCCGCCCACACGGTTATCATCAAGGGGACCCAGGTAAGAGGAATACCCCTTTTTGCCCGTGCGCGGCTTGTCTTTGCTGAATTTTCAACCCTTTGAATGAGCCATACCTAGCCGCCTGAGGTTGCTTTTGGTATTTTCAAACGTTTACTTGTTGACGGACACTACGACTTCATAACCGTTTAAACGAGGGCCTCTCGGCCTATCAGAGACGAATAAATAAACACTGAATCCAAAAGTACGTGCTCTTAGGTTGTCAACCAAAATTTATCTTCCCATTGATAACTCACTTCACAGTATGTGTTGTTGCAGCCTATGCTTGAATTAGAAGTAATGATCACACACCACCTCACCTGTACCCTGTGGAGTATCAGGAATAAAAAGATAACAGGCAGAGGGAATTGTCTTACGTACAGGGTAGGCGAACGACAACAATGGACGAAATCTTGGAGACAAAGCGGCATAGTGTGGTTTGTCCTCATCTAAGCTCTGGTGTCTTTTACACGTATATTGGCCTATTATCTAGATCCAAGTAGGGGTAAGAATCCGAAGTTGAGCCTCCATTTGAGGTGACTTGATCGGCAGTCTTGTACAATTGCACCACCACGAATGGAAGGAAGTTCGTTAAACAAGGTGACCTGCTACCAGGACCTCCAAGCAAGCGAACCAGCCAATGGCATGATGAAGGAAAATAATTCGCAGACAGCCTGCTTACTAATAATCAGTGAGTAGAAAAAACGTAAGCGCTAAATTGCCATTGACAGAACGTCACATCGAGTGGACGTACTTTTTTAACTCGCCCATCTTTCGATCAATCTACTTCAAAGTAAATTAGGTAAAAACCAAGAGCTAGTCTACAACGTAGACTCTGTGGAGTGAACTCCACAAAAGGTTTTATTTCCACTTAGCTGTACTGCTCATAAATGTGTTCCCAGGTTTCACCGGCTTTGTTCGAAGTCTGCATTAAAATGTCTTTTCTTCGTCACACCTGGATTAATGTGTTTTCGGAATCTAAATGTACCGAACCCTTTTCGGATGCTCTGCCTAGCCTTATCGCGTACTTTTAATGCGAGCTGTCTCCAGTTTATCCGCCCGTGCCATCTTCAATTAGTCTCTTGCCATACGAATAAAAACGTCTCAAGTTATCCATTTCCTTCCCTTTTTTTCCTCTTCCTCTCTAGATTTACAATCCTGAAAAAGGCAAATGGACGGAACTGGGTTCGTTGGATGTCATGCAGATGCTCGGTCGTGCCGGTCGACCACAATACGATACCAAGGGTGAGGGCATTCTCCTCACAAACCACACCGAACTGCAGTACTACCTGAGTCTCATGAACCAGCAACTGCCCATCGAAAGTCAACTCATTTCTCGCCTTCCAGACCTTCTCAACGCCGAGATAGTCCTCGGCACCGTATCAAATGTGCGCGAGGCCGTTACCTGGCTGGGCTATACCTACCTCTACATACGAATGCTGCGTCAGCCAGCGCTCTACGGCGTTCCCTCTGGCAGTGAACACAGTGACCCCTGGCTGGAACAGCGTCGTCGCGATCTCATTCACACCGCTGCGCTGGCCTTGGAGCGCTGCCAACTCATCACCTACGAACGAAAATCTGGCAGTTTTGAGTCCACGGAGTTGGGTCGCATCGCTTCGCATTTCTACCTCACTCATGAAACCGTCAGCTCCTATAACAAGCTCCTGCGTCCTGGTCTGGGCGAGATTGAACTCTTCCGCGTCTTTGCGGCCAGTTCGGAGTTCAAGCACATCAACGTTCGCCAGGAGGAGCGCTTTGAGCTAGCCAAACTCCTTGAACGCGTGCCCATTCCCATTAAGGAGTCTGCAGAGGAGCCCGCAGCTAAGGTCAACTGTCTTCTGCAGGCCTACATCTCAGGTCTAAAATTAGAGGGCTTTTCCCTTGTCTCTGATATGGTTTTCATCGCGCAGTCTGCAGGCCGGTTGATGCGAGCCCTCTTCGAGATTGTGCTGCACAAGGGCTGGGCTGAACTGGCCGACAATGCTCTCACCCTGGCCAAGATGATCGAACGCCGAATGTGGGAGTCAATGTGCCCGTTACGGCAGTTCAAGAAACTACCCGATGAGGTGATTCGCAAGCTTGAGAAAAAGGCCCTTCCATTTGAGCGCCTTACTGACATGAACCATCACGAACTGGGCGAACTGGTGCGTGCACCTAAGCTGGGCAAACCGCTGCACAAGTACTTGCACCAGCTGCCGCGACTGGAAATGAGTGTGCATGTCCAGCCGGTAACGCGGTCTGTCCTGCGCGTAGAACTTACTCTCACGCCGGACTTTGTGTGGGATGAGAAGACACACGGTACCGTGCAGGCCTTTTGGATTTTTGTTGAGGACGTGGATGGGGACACCATTCTGCACCATGAGTTCTTCATCCTAAAACAACGCTACGCCACCGAGGAGCATGTTCTGCACTTCACTGTGCCCATCTTCGATCCCCTACCGCCTCACTACTACATTCGCGCAGTGCCAGACCGGTGGATTGGTGGAGAGGTTACCCTACCGGTCTCGTTCCGACACCTCTTGCTGCCGGAGAAAACTGCACCGCCAACAGAACTGCTCGATCTGCAGCCGCTGCCTATTACTGCCCTGCGAAACAAGGAGTTTGAAGCCCTCTACACCGATCATGTTCGTGTCTTCAATCCGATCCAGACGCAGGTATGACCCACTTGCCTGTCCTCTCGTAGCTTTCGCCTGGTTCTCTTTGGCTCTCTTTCTACCATGGGCCTACTAAGTTCAGTACATTTCGATACCGTGACCGGATTCGGGCGTTCCACTATGACGCCTATTCACAGCAAGCGAGAACGCTGTGTTCTCTCTCCGGCCGAGTTGGAGATCCAGCTTTGTTACAAATGTAGGGTCCTCCCGTCACAGTGGTTCGGTCGAAACGAAACAATATAAAGTCGGAATAATGGTTAGCCAGTTCCGTGCTTGAGTCCGCCACTGACTGTCGAACAAATGCAAATTTAGTGAGCCGGTAACATTCTTCTCAATCAGAGGAATTTTGTGGGAAGGAATGATTTTAATTCAAGGCCCGGGAAGAGGGTGTTAAAGGCCCTGGCTGTCACAAAGGTCACAGCAGCTACCTCGAGCCCAACGATCATAAACTTGCGAAAGATCCCGCCGCTCGGTGTCACTACCGTTGCTCACCATTCATTGACGGCAGTGAGTGAATCGGCATTGAGAACGTGCCCTAAGCTTCTGGAATGTCGAGTGATTTCCTCAGTCCGGGTTGCTGTCTACGGTGACCGTGGCGAAGTAACGCGGCGGCCCATGCGCTGAAGACGACTTAAGCCCTTAAAACTGCGCCTGATTATATGACGCCACAGACATCACAGTCACCACGCTACAACTCATTGATCTTTATTTTATGAATCGATAGCATGCCCGGCGACCAGAGTCTGTGTTCGAACCCCGAGTCCTCAGGGCCTTGGTTAGAACATGACTGGTCAATGATCGCTAATAAGTTGAATATCGCCATTTCATTCTCCCTCGTCTTTGTCTCCCTTTGTCTTTCCACTGAACATTGTGGAGGACCTGTCCTACTTGTAATCCGACTTTGTCAGATGTTGGGAGTCGTGGGGAAACTTATGAAAATGACCGACCAGCGGCCTTAACTTACCGATCCTGCTCAGTATGCCCATCATTTTTTAAATACATTACTAAGGGCCTTCACCCCAATCAAAAAGCGTTCAGATTCTGTCCTCCTAAATTCCGGGAGGCCCGACGGGCGGGTGGGTTTCTGTACCTATTCCTCTGTGAATATACCTATACACATACCATGCACGATGATTTCATAGTGTACCGCCTATTCCTCCTGAAGAACGTTTGTACCGTCAGACACTGATAAATAATATACTGTCTAAATTCCTACCTCGGTGTTTTCAAAAGTCGCTACAAGAGGTATCATTTTTCATTGTCTCCTCTTGTGTCCCGCACAATTCCTCAGTTCGAGAGGCTGAGTTTCCCATCCGCACAACAACTCTACTTATATATGGGCGTCACGACCACTAGCACTCGTTAATTGGTAAACACCGACCTCTGTTTAACGCCATGAACTGTCTATGAGCACACGAGTAAGTGGTTACTGTCTGAATTCTTAAAATTCTCGTATTGATCTCAATCAGCTTAGTCTATTTACACTTAACATAGATGGTTTTACGGTCGGATGTGGTTATGTAGCTCCACCTGAAGTAAACAAACCCCAGTCACCTCTAATACGGGACCGGTAGTAATGGGGGGTTTTTACACGTGGGGCCGGAGAACGCACAGACGACGAGGCCAAGTAGTTGTATGCAAAAGAAAAGCTATTTGGAATACGTGGTTGTACTTTGAATGGTCGAGAAATAGTTGCGCCAACCCCTAACTATAACCCCTAATTCTGAATTCTAACCCTTAACCCAAACCCTAACAGTACTGTGTCCACCATGTGGGGCTATCAAACCACATCTTGCCGATTTTATCTCTACGCAATTATTAGTTAGCTGGAGCTCATCGACTTGTGTAAGCGACATGCACATGCGAGTATACGTTATGCCCCATTTAGGCTATGAAGACGACAATTGTACCCTCTTTTTGAATCAGTCAATTATGTTCTACTGACTTCCGCATAGCTTTGGAACGCTTACCTAGCTAATCATATCTTTGGCTTGAACTGCCGACGGTCGGCATCGTGTTCTGATGCGAATTTTCCACTTTTTTACCCGATTACCCGTTGTCTGTATCACAGTCCACATGGACCAGTTTCGAAGAATGTCTGTATACTTTCAGAGCGAGACAGTTCTCATAGGTACTAGCTATGAGGGTGGTGCTGTTTGACGTGTTGGGTGGTGAGCAATTGTGTTCCACTGAAACATCCCTGTAGGTGATTTTAGAGCTCCACTCCTACTGTCGCTTTTCTTTGTCGAGCCTCAAAACCAAAAATAACGAGACACTTTGTAACGCCCCTGGACTTGGACAGAGTTGTTTGAATGAGGTGACACTTTTCCGCGCGAGGACCTAGGGTGGAGATGGCGTAACCGCGTGTCAGCGAAGATGGCCGGTGCCCCTTCCTCTCTCATCCGCCGATCCCTTTTCCCCTACCGTACCGTATCGTAACGCTCGCCTCGCACTCCGTATCACAACATCGGCACTCCCTCGGCCCTCCCCTGCAGTTGCCCACAGCGCTGCGCTCCCCACCGGTTATTTAGCTGGCATGTCGGTATCGCACTCCGTATCACAACATCGGCACTCCCTCGATCGACACGGCGAAAAGGGAAACGGCACGGGCCATCTTCGCTGACACGCGGTTACGCCATCTCCACCCTAGGTCCTCGCGCGGAAAAGTGTCACCTCATTCAAACAACTCTGTCCAAGTCCAGGGGCGTTACAACTTAACCATTGTAGGTCTGTTTAACACCCTTGATCGTGGTCTTCAAAATCCCGCGCTTTATCACTGATCTCGACTGTCCGTATACTGTTTCCTGTGACACAGTTACCGTGGACTTCCATGATTCGTATAACTTCTGTCTGTGCTTTCACTCTAGGTCTTCAATTCCCTATACAACTCCGACGAGAATGTCTTCATTGCCGCACCGACAGGCAGCGGCAAGACGGTGTGCGCCGAACTGGCCATCTTCCGCCTCATAACCACTGCCAGCAGCAGCGCAGCGGCGGCCGAGGGCCGGGGCGAAGCCAACTTCAAGTGCGTCTATGTGACGCCGCATGACGAACAGGCGGAAATGCGTTACCTCGACTGGTCGGCCCGCTTTGGCAACAAGCTGGGAAAACGTGTCGTTCGGTTGACTGGCGAGACTGCCACCGACCTCAAATTGCTCGCCCGTGGTCAGGTGAGTATCCGGGGTCCGATTTACCGAATTAATTCCTTATCGTCACCACCCCTGCCTAAGTCCCCACTCATATTCTAGTCTCTTCGGTTTACCGGGTCACTCGTCGCCATTGTAGTCATAATGATCAGTGACTTGTCGACCGTCGTCAGTGCCATTACTATCAACCGAGAGCATGGCGCAGAGTCGAGATAAATCACGTCACATCCAAAGCACACAAGGTCACCATACAGCAGATATACTATCTCATGAAATGTCAACCGGGATTCCGAAACGCGTTTTCAATTCGAAAAGATTACTTAAGTAGGGTTGTCAGGTAACAGTAGGGTGTAGGACCCCACGTAGCTGGCAACTCCAAAATATACACTAAAATTCAGTGTGACTGCAAACATCACTTATTATACACCGTTCCCATTGGTTGAAATTTCCTTGTCTTCCTGGCTAAATGTAAACTTACCAGCGGCGGTTTATTCAAGGCCCGTTATTTTTTGAAAAATGTTTTTTTTTATTATCGCGGTCAGAGATTTGTTAATTTTCTGTGTCTTCTTGCTCTTCGTCCCACGTGTTGTCCCACCCGTAGAACCCCTTCTATCACCATTTAACGAATAATATGGTTCACAGGCCACTTCAAGTTACTTGGGGTTCCACACTACGATTTCCGGGTTGTCATATTAATCATCGTGTCGCATATTGCTAAGATATTCCAGTCACGTCAGGATGCCGGCTTTCTAGTGAGCTTCTTATCGACCGCTTTCACAGACTATTCCGTAAATGACTGCTTAAGTAGCATGAATTGCTCCCATTGATTTTTGAGACCCCTGTTAATTCAAATACATTTTATAGAAAACATGCACAGAAGTATCCCTTATTCTACTCATTTAGTATAAAACGACTTGTTCAAATGTTGTACTTGAGGAAAGAGTATGTTTCAGTTGTCAAAAACCTAAATTCTACCCATTCGGGGTTTCGGGACAATAAGCTGTATACTTTTCCTGCAAGAAAAATCGTACATTTCTGTAGGCTATCATGAAGAAGACATATAGGGCTCATAAAATTTTGCAATAGATATGGACCACGTCGTCCACGCTATAAACAGCATTAGTTAATGTGCTGATGCGATCCTGTACGACTGGACATTTCACGGTCGTAACAAATCTCATCATTAGAAGCTGTTTCATAACCGAGAGACACTCTTTCTTTAAGCATGAAATTTGAAGAAGGCGTAGGGCTCGATCCCGCGATCTGTAAGTTAGAAGTCCAACGTCTCTAACCACTGAGCCACGGACTCGTTGTCTTGTCAGTTGCAATAAAGAATATGCAATGGTAGAGGGGCGCTCACCGCTCGTTTATACGGAACTCACTCACTTTGTCCGTGTTTTTTTTAATAAAATATATTCGAGTTTATAAGGGTATCAAAAATCAATGGAAAAATCTACATCACTTAAGTAGTCCTTTTTACAGAATGTAGTTTACGCAGGCTATCGATAAGGAGCTTGTTCAAAGGCCGATATCATTACGTGACTGGAATTTCTTAGTATTATGCGGCATGGTAGTGAACACGACAGCCCTTTTAAAGTAATATTTTCGAATTGAAGACGCATTTTAGAATTTTGGTTAACATCTACTGTAATCTAACAGGATATGCGTAAAGTGAGTTAACAACGGAAGCCGTTCCCAGACGGAGCTGGTTTTGGAATACCAAGTCCTGATTAAATGCAATATCTGAGGTCTGTAGTCAGGAGTGAGGGAGCTCATGACCAAGTCTGGTCGTAGTAGGGAGGATGGTTGCGATGATGAAAGACGCTGCGTTTTCGAAAGCTCGGAGGAAGGAAAGTTAGCCGCCTGAAAGAAGTGGTTCTTTGGCCCGTTTTTAAAGGGCCGCTACGGAGACTCCAAACGACTGCTGGAACAAAGTAGTAGACCTGAACAGTATTCACCCTGTAGAAAACGAGACACTGTCAACCGCATCACATGCCGTCGCGCGTCCCACTCCTAAGGGCCGCTTTACCTCTTCCACTTCGATAACTGGTCAGTCACCACTCCAGTTTTCATTCCTCGTTTTTGGTTGTGTCCCACCTTGTGGACTTCTCGAAGCCCTTGCATTTACATCTTCCTTCGTTGAAAAAGTACCTCTGGGACTGCTTCACGGTCATGCTTTTAGTTTCCCTTCCGGTTCTTGAGCTCCCAACGTCCGTACTTCTGTTTGTTGATGTCATTTCAGACTTGATCAGATATTCACTTGCGCTTAAGAAATGCAGTCTCGTCCCTTAAATTGGAACCCAGTGGTTAACAGACTAAATGCACTGACTCAAGGCGGTTTGCTTGCACGAACTATACCTTCCTGAGGTCGGATCAACAGGTAGCACCGACTGTCAGTTTCGACTTTTCCCTCAGACTAGTTGTCCAGTGATCCCCTCTTTTTGCCGTCATTGCAGATCATTGTCACCACACCTGACCACTGGGATGTGCTCTCCCGACGCTGGAAGCAGCGGAAGCACGTCCAGAGTGTGAACCTCTTCATTGCCGACGAACTGCACTTAGTCGGCGCAGACGGCGGTCCAGTCTACGAGGTCATCTGTTCCCGTATGCGTTACATGGCCAGCCAGATCGAGACCCCTCTGCGCATTGTCGGCCTCTCACACAGCATTACCAACCTACGCGACCTGTCCAGTTGGTTGGGCTGTTCCTCTGGGGCCAGCTACAATTTCCAACCCTCGACGCGTCCTCTCCCATTGGACCTCTCCATAGTCACCCTGAACATCAGCCACCAGGCCAGTCGATTGTTGGCCATGAACAAGCTGGTGTTCCAGGCCATAAACAGGTACGCCTGCGCACCCAGCGCACTGGGCTCCAGTCAGCCGCTCCAGCACAAACCAACCATCATCTACGTGCCCTCGCGCCGACAGGCCCAGCGCACTGCTCTCGATCTTATCACCATGTACGCGGCAGCCAGTGCAGTGGCGGCCAGCACTGTCAGCAGCAGCAGCCAACAGACCTCCAAATTCATTGCCCTATCAGGCCAGCTGGAAGAGGCCCTGGAGAAGGCTGCTGCGCAAATCACGGACACTGCTTTAGCCGAGATCCTGCGACACGGTGGTGGTGTCGCCTACCTGCACCGCGCCCTTAGCAAGAACGATCGTCGTTTGGTGGAGGCTCTATTTGCCGCAGGTGCCCTGCACACTCTGGTCATGTCCCGTGACCTTGCCTGGTCTTCGGCATCCTCCAACGGCCAGCCTGTTGCTGCCCACCTAGTCCTCATCATGGACACACAGGATTACAATGGAAAGATTCACGCCTATGAGGACTATCCCATCGTTGATATGATTCAGATGATTGGACGAGCCAATCGACCGGGTGTGGACAGCAGCTCTAGGGCAATCATCTACTGCCAGACGGGCAAACGGGACTATCTGAAGAAGTTTCTTCATGATCCTTTGCCGATTGAATCCCATCTGGATCATGAGCTGCATGACCACTTCAATGCGGAGATTGTCACTAAAACGATTGAGAACAAACAGGACGCAGTGGACTACCTAACGTGGACATTTTTGTACCAACGAATGACCCAGAATGCTAACTACTATAATCTGCAGGTTAGCTGTGCCGTTTTTATATGCCTGTCAGGCTTTATCCTTTTGTTGAATGTCCTACATTCGCCCGTTTTTCCCAGTCCTTAAAGTAGTCCTTCAGTTCATAGACATGGTTTTTATTGCGCTGGCTTTCCCAGTTTGTGCCTTTCGCGTTGGTGACAACCGCAAACCCATCCACTTAATGTGCTCTCAGGTTAATGGGACTCCTTTCCTACGTGTGAGATATCATTGCAGCTGAAGTATTTGTCAGGTGTTGTCACTGTTGTATGCCTTAGTGTTGTATCTGCCCAAAAAGGCGTCTATATCTTTTTTTCCCCATCTTCCACGTAGGGCGTCACTCACCGTCACTTGAGTGATCATCTGAGCGAACTTGTGGAAACCACCCTGACAGACCTGGAACAGTCAAAGTGTATCGCCATAGAGGATGAAATGGATCTTTCACCGTTGAACCTGGGCATGATTGCAGCATACTACTATATCTGCCACAGCACCATAGGTGAGCTCCCCCACGTTTTATTTGGTGCTTCGATTATTACCCAAGTGCAGGTAATTCCTGTTATAGCCTGTCTCCGTAAGTTACCATTCACCTGAACCCCTTGAAAGCGCGCCGATATGATTAAATTCACTAATGGGATAAAGCTTTGGAGACTACCATAGAAACACTACAAGGGCACTCGTGTTTCCGGACGCTCGTCCACGCCTCAAAAGTTGAAGCTTCTGTAAAAGGCCATGCAAGTAGCCCACCGCATGGGCTCTATTCGGATTTAACACGTATGTCGCTTGTGCTACCGAAAGTCGAAAACTATTATGACACCAAAGTCATGGAGCTTGTTGGGTGCTAAGGCCGTCTGCCCTATGGAAACAGTTGACACTCACCCGACCCGATCGCAAGACTAGGCACAGACGTTTTGATTTGCCTTGAAGTTACAGGTTGG
>CACRXP010000968.1:90884-156337 GCA_902702965.1 Spirometra erinaceieuropaei
AGTGGTTACTGTCTGAATTCTTAAAATCCTCGTATTGATTCCAATCAACCTAGCCTATTTACGCTTAACATAGATGATTTCATGGTCGGATGTGGTTATGCAGCCCCACCTGAAGTAAACTAACCCCACTCACCTCTAATACGGGACCGGTTTTTACAAGTGGGGCCGCGGAACGCACGGGCAACGAGGCCAAGTAGTTGTATGCAAAATAAAATCTATTGGGAATGCGTGGTTGTGCTTTGAATGATTGGCAAACAGTTGCGCTAATCCCGAATTCTAAATCGTAACCCTTAACCCCAACCCTAACAGTACTGTGTCCATCAGGCGGGGCTGCCAAACCACGTCTTGCCGATTTTATTTCTTTGCAATTATTAGTTAGCTGGAGCTCATCGGCCTGTTTAAGCGGCATGCACATGCGAGTATACGTTATGCCCCATTTAGGTTATGAAGGCGACAATTGTACACTCTTTTTGAATCAATCAATTATGTTCCACTGACCCCCGCACAGCTTTGGAACGCTAACCTAGCTAATCATATCTTTGGCTTGAATTGCCGACGGTCGGCAGCATGTTCTGACGCGAATTTTCCACTTCTTTACCCGATTACCCGTTGTCTGTATCACAGTGCACATGGACCAGTTTCTAAGAATACCTGTACACTTGCAGAGCGAGACAGTTCTCATAGGTACTAGCTATGAGGGTGGTGCTGTTTGAAATGTTGGGTGGTGAGCAATTGTGTTCCACTGAAACATCCTTATAGGTGATTTTAGAGCTCCACTCCTACTGTCGCTTTTCATTGTCGAGCCTCAAAACCGAAACTAACGAGACACTGAACCATTGTGGGTCTGTTTAACACCCTTGATCGTAGTCTTCAAAAGCCCGCGCTTTATCACCGATCTCGGCTGTCCGTATACTGTTTCCTAGACACAGTTACTGTGGACTTCCATGATTCGTACCATTGCTGTCTGTGCTTTAACTCTAGGTCTTCAATTCCCTATACAACTCCGACGAGAATGTCTTCATTGCCGCACCGACAGGCAGCGGCAAGACGGTGTGTGCCGAACTGGCCATCTTCCGCCTCATAACCACTGCCAGCAGCAGCGCAGCGGCGGCCGAGGGCCGGGGCGAAGCCAACTTCAAGTGCGTCTATGTGACGCCGCATGACGAACAGGCGGAGATGCGTTACCTCGACTGGTCGGCCCGCTTTGGCAACAAGCTGGGAAAACGTGTCGTTCGGTTGACTGGCGAGACTGCCACCGACCTCAAATTGCTCGCCCGTGGTCAGGTGAGTATCCGGGGTCCGATTTACCGAGTTAATTCCTTATCCTCACCAGCCCTGTCTAGGTCCCCTCTCTTATTCGAGTCTTTTCGGTTTAACGGGTCATTCGTCGCCATTGTAGTCATAATAATCAGTGACTTGTCGACCGTCGTCAGTGCCATTACCATCAACCGAGAGCATGACGCAGAGTCGAGATAAATCACGTCACATCCAAAGCACACAAGGTTACCATATAGCAGATATACTATCTCATGAAATTTCAACCGGGATTCCGAAACGCGTTTTCAATTCGAAACGATTACTTAAGTAGGGTTGTCAGGTAACAGTAGGGTTTAGGACCCCACTTAGCTGGCAACTCCAAAATATACACTAAAATTCAGTGTGACTGTAAACGTCACTTATTATTCACCGTTCCCATTGGTTGAAATTTCCTTGTCTTCCTGGCTAAATGTAAACTTACCAGCGGCGGCTTATTCAAGGCCCGTTATTTTTTGAAAAAATGTTTTTCTTATTATCGAGGTCAGAGATTTGTTAATTTCCTGTGTCTTCTTGCTCTTCGTCCCGCGTGTTGTCCCACCCGTAGAACTCCTTCTATCACCATTTAACGAGTGATATGGTTCACAGGCCACTTCAAGTTACTTGGGGTTCCACACTATGATTTCCGGGTTGTCATATTAATCATCGTGTCGCATATTATTAAGATATTCCAGTCACGTCAGGATGCCGGCTTTTTAGTGAGCTTCTTATCGACCGCTTTCACAGACTATTCCGTAAATGACTGCTTAAGTAGCATGAATTGCTCCCATTGAATTTTGAGACCCCTGTAAATTCAAATACAGTTTATAGAAAACATGCACAGAAGTATCCCTTATCCTACTCATTTAGTATAAAATGACTTGTTCAAATGTTGTACTTGAGGAAAGGGTATGTTTCAGTTGTCAAAAACCTAAATTCTACCCATTCGGGGTTTCGGGACAATAAGCTGTATACTTTTCATGCTAGGAAAATCGTACATTTCTGTAGGCTATCATGAAGAAGACATATAGGGCTCATAAAATTTTGCAATAGATATGGACCACGTCGTCCACGCTATAAACAGCATTAGTTAATGTGCTGATGCGATCCTGTACGACTGGACATTTCACGGTCGTAACAAATCTCATAATTAGAAACTGTTTCAAAACCGAAAGACACTCTTTCTTTAAGCATGAAATTTGAAGAAGGCGTAAGGCTCGATCCCGCGATCTGTAAGTTAGAAGTCCAACGCCTCTAGCCACTGAGCCACGGACTCGTTGTCTTGTCAGTTGCAATCAAGAATATGCAATGATAGAGGGGCGCTCACCGCTCGTTTCTACGGAACTCATTCACTTTGTCCGTGTTTTTTTCAATAAAATATATTCGAATTTATAAGGGTATCAAAAATCAATGGAAAAATCTACATCACTTAAGTAGTCATTTTTACAGAATGTAGTTTACGCAGGCTATCGATAAAGAGCTTGTTCAAAGGCCGATATCATTACGTGACTGGAATTTCTTAGTATTATGCGGCATGGTAGTGAACACGACAGCCCTTTTAAAGTAATATTCTCGAATGGAAGACGCATTTTAGAATTTTGGTTAACATCTACTGTAATCTAACAGGATATGCGTAAAGTGAGTTAACAACGGAAGCAGTTCCCAGACGGAGCTGGTTTTGGCATACCAAGTCCTGATTAAATGCAATATCTGAGGTTTGTAGCCAAGAGTGAGGGAGCTCATGACCAAGTCTGGTCGTAGTAGGAAGGATGGTTACGATGATGAAAGACGCTGCGTTTTCGAAAGCTCGGAGGAAGGAAAGTTAGCCGCCTGAAAGAAGTGGTTCTTTGACCCGTTTTTAAAGGGCCGCTACGGAGACTCCAAACGTCTGCTGGAACAAAGTAGTAGACCTGAACAGTATTCACCCTGTAGAAAACGAGACACTGTCAACTGCATCACATGCCGTCGCCCGTCCCACTCCTAAGGGCCGCTTTAACTCTTCCACTTCGATTACCGGTCAGCCACCATTCCAGTTATCATTCCTCGTTTTTGGTCACGCCCCACCTTGTGGACTTCTTGAGGCCTTGGATTCAGTTATAGCCCTTGCATCTACATTCTCCTTCGTTGACAAAGTACCTCTGATACTGCTTCATAGTCATGCTTTTAATTTCCCTTCCGGTTCTTGAGCTCCCAACGTCCGTGTTTTTGTTTGTTAATGTCATTTCAGACTTGGTCAGATATTCACTTGCGCTTAAGAAATGCAGCCTCGTCTCTTAAATTGGAATCCAGTGGTTAACAGACTAAGAGCACTGACTTAAGGCCGTTTGCTTGCGCAAACTATACCTTCCTGAGGTCGGTTCGACAGGTAGCACCGACTGTCAGTTTGGAATTTTCCCTCAGACTAGTTGTCCAGTGATCCCCTCTTTTTGCCGTTATTGCAGATCATTGTCACCACACCTGACCACTGGGATGTGCTCTCTCGACGCTGGAAGCAGCGAAAGCACGTCCAGAGTGTGAACCTCTTCATTGCTGACGAACTGCACTTAGTCGGCGCAGACGGCGGTCCAGTCTACGAGGTCATCTGTTCCCGTATGCGTTACATGGCCAGCCAGATCGAAACCCCTCTGCGCATTGTCGGCCTCTCACACAGTATTACCAACCTACGCGACCTGTCGAGTTGGTTGGGCTGTTCCTCTGGGGCCAGCTACAATTTCCAACCCTCGACGCGTCCCCTCCCATTGGACCTCTCCATAGTCACCCTGAACATCAGCCACCAGGCCAGTCGATTGCTGGCCATGAACAAGCTGGTGTTCCAGGCCATAAACAGGTACGCCTGCGCACCCAGCGCACTGGGCTCCAGTCAGCCGCTCCAGCACAAACCAACCATCATCTACGTGCCCTCTCGCCGACAGGCCCAGCGCACTGCTCTCGATCTTATCACCATGTACGCGGCAGCCAGTGCAGTAGCGGCCAGCACTGTCAGCAGCAGCAGCAGCCAACAGACCTCCAAATTCATTGCCCTATCAGGCCAGCTGGAAGAGGCCCTGGAGAAGGCTGCTGCACAAATCACGGACACTGCTCTGGCCGAGATCCTGCGACACGGTGGTGGTGTCGCCTACCTGCACCGCGCCCTTAGCAAGAACGACCGTCGTTTGGTGGAGGCTCTATTTGCCGCAGGTGCCCTGCACACTCTGGTCATGTCGCGTGACCTTGCCTGGTCTTCGGCATCCTCCAACGGCCAGCCTGTTGCTGCCTACCTAGTCCTCATCATGGACACACAGGATTACAATGGAAAGATTCACGCCTATGAGGACTATCCCATAGTTGATATGATTCAGATGATTGGACGAGCCAATCGACCGGGTGTGGACAGCAGCTCTAGGGCAATCATCTACTGCCAGACGGGCAAACGGGACTATCTGAAGAAGTTTCTTCATGATCCTTTGCCGATTGAATCCCATCTTGATCATGAGCTGCATGACCACTTCAATGCGGAGATTGTCACTAAAACGATTGAGAACAAACAGGACACAGTGGACTACCTAACGTGGACATTTTTGTACCAACGAATGACCCAGAATGCTAACTACTATAACCTGCAGGTTAGTTGTGCCGTTTTTATATGCCCATCACACTTTATCCTTTTGTTGAATATCCTACACTCGCCCGTTTTGCCCAGCCATTAAAGTAGTCCTTCAGTTCATAGACATGGTTTTTATTGCGCTGGCTTTCCCAGTTTGTGCCTTTCGCGTTGGTGACAACCGCAAACCCATCCACTTAATGTGCTCTCAGGTTAATGGACTTTTTTCCTACGTGTGAGATATCATTGCAGCTGAAGTATTTGTCAGGTGTTGTCACTGATGTATGCCTTAGTGTTGTATCTGCCCAAAAAGGCGTCTATATCTTTTTTTTTCATCTTCCACGTAGGGCGTCACTCACCGTCACTTGAGTGATCATCTGAGCGAACTTGTGGAAACCACTCTGACAGACCTGGAACAGTCAAAGTGTATCGCCATCGAGGATGAAATGGATCTTTCACCGTTGAATCTGGGCATGATTGCAGCATACTACTATATCTGCCACAGCACCATAGGTGAGCTCCCCTCCATCACGTTTTATCTGGTCGTCGATTATTACCAAAGTGCAGGCAATTCCTGTTATAGCCTGTCTTCATAAGTTAACATCCACCTGAACTCCCTGAAAGCGCGCTAAAATGATTGAATTCACTAGTGGGATAAAGCTTTGGAGACTACCGTAGGAACACTACAAGGGAACTCCTGTTTCCAGACGCGCGTCCATGCCTCAAAAACTGCAGCTGCTGTAGAAGGCCATGCAAATAGCCCACCGCATGGGCTCTATTCGGGTTGAACAAGTATGTCGCTTGTGCTACGGAAAGTTGAAAACTATGATGACACCAAAGTCATGGAGCTTGTTGGGTGCTAAGGCCGCCTGCCAAATGGAAACAGTTGCCACTCACCCAACCCGATCGCAAGACTAGGCACGGGCGTTCTGATTTGCCTTGAAGTTGCAGGTTGGAGTCCTTTTGTGCAGTCGGTCTAACGACAACGGCATGTAATACAGGAATGGCTGTCCAGGGCTTGTTTGCCATAGCAGTTAACTGAATCGCGGTCGCAGGCCGGACAGAACTCGTCTCAGTAACTCCTTGAGCATCGGTACTCCACTGATAAGCCATGGCCCCACACTACATTGGTTACCACCTCCAACACCTAGCGTCATATCGGGCCGACGTTCACCGACCTGGCTTGATTGGTTTACGGCATACGAACTGTCATGCGCCTTATCTGCCGCGCCCCAAGACAGAACGGGGCGTTCTTCGTCATACAGTTCGAATGGATCCGTGCGCGCCATGCGTATTCTCCTCAAAATTGCATCCGACACGATGTGGGCCTGTGGCTCCGGTGGTAGGGCGTCCTGTCTACTAGCCAACTGAACCCGACGCCGTATAATTTGTCATCTCAGTTGAAGTATCGCAGTTAGGCTGTCGACGGCAACAACAGCAGCAAACACTTACTAATATAAGATTTATCATCCTAGTCTCTCCGACCTCCCTTCGTTTTCCTAGGATGTAGTCGCCTGCGTGCTTTGCTGTACTTACTCCTTTCTTGTTTTTTCTAACGGCAGAATTGTTTAGTCTCTCGCTGACAAACAAAATGAAAATCCGTGGTCTGCTGGATGTCATCAGCAACGCCTCCGAATTTAACATGCTGCTGCCGGTGCGCCACCATGAGGACAACATCCTGCGGCAGTTGTCTACAAAGGTGCCCCAAAAGTTGGCCGCGAAAGCCAACTTCATCAGTCCAAACGTGAAGGCGAATCTGCTGCTGCAAGCCCACCTCTCACGTATCAGTCTGTCTACGGAGTTGCAGGCGGATACAGATCGTCTGCTTGTCTGCACCATCCGCCTCATTCAGGTGGGTCGACTGAGTTTTCTTGCCGCGCCCTTTCCATCTACTAGGAGTCCTTGCGATTAGCTACCTGCCATTCCGCAAACCACGCACGACTGCGGGGCTGTGGGGAACCACTTAAGAGCGGGGGAGGGGGTGGTTCACTAAAATGGGGAAAGAGACTGCCGGGTCGCCTGTTCGTCATGTCAGGCGGTGTGCCCGGACACATTATCATGCCAACTAGAAGTGTAACTAAAT
Source organism: Spirometra erinaceieuropaei (assembly GCA_902702965.1). Classification (NCBI taxonomy): domain Eukaryota; kingdom Metazoa; phylum Platyhelminthes; class Cestoda; order Diphyllobothriidea; family Diphyllobothriidae; genus Spirometra; species Spirometra erinaceieuropaei. Next base: position 97,841 of record CACRXP010000968.1, read on the forward strand.
AGACAAGCCGGTGTGAAGGTACACTCATTTAAGTGTTGATTTAGCCTTACCCGCATGCATGTTTAGTTCCAGGCATCCACAAACCATTCGGTGATGGCCTGCCGGCCAACACCGCCTGCAGTGATAAATCTAACGATGATCCCGTGACCATCGCGTGATCCCACGCTCTTGAAGTCACCCTTTCTTGGGGTGTAACATTTGACGAGGACTTGATTTACTACCAAATGAGTACAGGAAAGGACATTGTTGTCTTGGGTGGGTGTGCCCTTAAAACGGTCAATGCGATAGATGTGGTGAACCGACACGTGGCCAGCTCATGGTACGACGGGCCTTATTGGGTGTGCGCAGGCTAACAAATGCTACACTTGGGGATATGTTGACGCGCCCATGTTCACACTCACGTCGCATCAACCACCTGCGCCCGATCTCGCCTTCGGTCTTCGTGACTTTGCCATGACACTGGCTCAGGTGGTTGTGAGGAGGAAAGAGATGTAGTAGATGCATCGCAAGTTCACTCTCACAAGAAACTGATTCACGCGCAAGTCACCGTCCCTGTTCCCATCGTGTTGTGAGGCATATGGTGGATATCAACGGTCGAACTGTCGGGTATGAGGACGACATATCAGACTAGTGCCAGGCTGAAATGCGCACTAACAGTATTGACATAGGGGAGCCATTAGACGCTGTTAGAGTCCCTCGACATACTAGTCTTACATTCGTTCAGTTTAAGGGGTTTCTGTCCATCGTAACTCCCCGATATTCGGGCAGTCAAAGAACCTCCGTCTGTTTCGTCAGCACCACAGATATTGACTTCGACAGACGCTCAAAATAGCCTTGTATGTTTACCGGGACTGCAAAAAGTGAACCCGCCGTTGACCGTTTTGTTCAGGATCAGTCACCCAACTCCCTTTTTGGAAGTAGCCGGAGCAGGTTGTTTGCGCTGGTAGTGTTTTGAACAGTTCTCTTTTACGTGTTTTTGTGAACAGGCCTGCGTGGATGTGCTCTCTAGCAACAGCTGGCTAGGCCCAGCTCTCGCAGCCATGGAGCTGTCGCAGATGGTGACGCAGGCCATCTGGCACAAGGACTCTACGCTGCGCCAGGTTCCACACTTCAGCGCCGAGCTCATTGCCAAGTGCCAGGAGGCCAATCTGGAGTCACCCTTCGACCTCATTGAACTCGAAGATTCCGCAAAGTCTGCCCTACTGGCAGATCTGAGTCAGGCTCAAATGGCTGATGTCATTCACTTCTGCAATCGCTATCCCGACGTGGAGCTCACCTACGATGTCAGTGGGGCTAACGGACCTGTCACTGCCAAGACACAAGTCAAAGCGTGCGTTCGGTTTTCTGTTTCCTTCCTTTTTCTTCGCCGCAACAGCGCCCTCGCTGTCGTTTTGATTATGCTTGTCTCGCTGTCTCACTCTGCCTTCGTTTCTTTTGTAGAGGCGAGAACGTCACTGTGAATGTCAGCATTGAACGTGACGAGGCCAACGTGGGTCCGGTGATCGCTCCCTTCTTCCCGCAGGTCAGTTGTTCTAGACAGACTGACTTTCTGTTAGCCTTGCCACATACCAACATAACGTACAGTGTAAAAATGTTGATAGATACTTTCAATCGTAGAGGGGGGCGCTCACCGATCGTTCTTGCGGAACTCACTCGTTCCGTTGTGTCTTACGGGCTCTCTCTCGAGCCAAACCAGCAGCCGCACAGCGGCGCATGATATAGTCAGTATGTTATTACCGACAAAGACTGTGCGGTTGCTGGTTGGGCTCGAGTGAGAGCCCGTAAGGCACAACGGAACGAGTGAGTTCCGTATGAACGATCGGTGAGCGCCCCCTACCATTGTATGTTCCCGATCGAAAACCGACAGGGCAACGGGCTCGTGGCCAGTGGTTAGAGGCATGGACTTCTAACTAACAGGTCGCGAGTTCGAGCCTCGGGTGTTTCACACTTCGAGGTTGGGTATCGGTCTCCCTTGTCTTTGTCGGTAATAACATACTGCAGATACTTTCAAAACAAAAAGTATTCTTCTCCATCCCTCTCGTATTTTTACACATTTTCAAATCAAAGGCTGTTGATTAGCCTAACTCCCCAGTTGATAATCTTATTCACCCATCTCTTGGTTTGACTGCTTGTTGACAAACCTTCGTCCGCTTTACAGTGCACTGGCCCTCGTAGTTGTGCTGTAAAGCGCTGATTCTTTAAAAAGTTGCATTTTTGGCCATATCACCTGGCCAGACTACAGCGTTCTCAGCACAGAAGTATGCAAACGTGGCCTCCTGTCCCGATTATGCATTTTCGCCTCAACAGACAGCTTAGCAATCCACGATTAAGTCATTGTAACATTGTCTAGCGCCGAAGAGCATCTATTAGCACAAGGCTTCCTATCCCCCTCAAAGTTCCTTTTGATCAAAGAGACTAAAGGTGGACGTGCTGCAGTCAGTAGAGTAGCCGGGCCTGATCTGATCAGGAGCTCATAAACAATTGACCGAGGAATCATTAGATGTGTCATAAAGTAGGCCTTGCTCCAGTGGTGTTCCCGTACTGATAGGCATGACTATTATCTCAAGTTTGATCGTATACCGCAGCATGCTAGTTTTCGAAGGGAACTCCTCAACTGTCTGCATAAGTTTCAATTTGTATTCAGTGCCTCTGTAGACGCTCTTGTTAATTCTTGACAAGACGATTTTTGTATGTGTTTAGTGAGGAATTTGGCCTTTTTTCCTCGAACTGTGCGTAAATTCACGAAAAATCCAGTCAATCTGAAACTATCCAGCGCATGCCTATGTAGTATTGCGGTGTCCTCCGGTTGTGTGGCAATAACAGAACTAAGACGCCCGAATTTCATTGCCGCCATTCATCCCTATTGCGATTTATCCTTTAATTGTCGTGAGCCACAGTCTTTAAAATCCAACGCTATGTAGTTGTTAGATGTTGCCTCGACAAAGTATCGTTGTCGAATCGAACTAGGCGCTTTTACGCTGACTAGACTTTCTACTCTGCACTCCCTCCGTTCTGGCATTTTTTAAGCTGTATCATTTCTTCACTTATTCCAGAAACGGGAGGAGGGATGGTGGGTGGTGATTGGCGAACTGAAGAGCAACAGTCTCTTGGCCATCAAACGCCTGGCTGTTTCAAAGTCCACGAAAGTTCGCCTGGACCTTGTGGCGCCCTCCCAGGCCGGACGCCACGAATTCACCCTCTTCTTCATGTCTGATGCGTACATGGGTTGCGATCAGGAGTACCGCTTCACCCTCGATGTACGCTAGGGAGTCAGGAGAGGGAGCAATTTTTTAGTTGGACTGCTTTATAAATTTTCAATTGTACATCAAATAAACCCTGTATTTTTACAGCCAATATACAGTCTTCAACCACTGGCCCCGCACACAACGCTAGGAGTAACCGACACGTGTGGGCTGCCTTAATCCTGATTAAGAAATGCAAATGCACGTTGTCTTTTTGCCTTGGAGCCCAGGAGTTTGTGGACGATGTAGACGGTCTCAGAGCAATTGGTTATCACTAGATGATAAGTATTCATGCAAAGATAAGGGACATTGAAATGATCCTCTCCGCCGTGTGAGACCTTGTCAGTCATTGGCTAGTGGAGTCCGAGGTGCTGATGCGCCCAAGTTTTTAACCCGCGTCTAGTGCCAGACGTTCTTCACGTCAGGGTACGTCGGCAGGTGTTACCTCCATGTGGTTTTATTTCTTAAATGGTGTCTACCCTACTCGTGCCATCCAGTACGTATTCAAGATCTGGGTGGATCTAAAAAGTTTTATCCCAGGGATTAATCCAAGGGAAGAACGCAGTTAGCTCACAGGGCGCATTTTCCGGATGTCTCGAACTCACTTTCGAGTTCATCATCGAAGAATGAGCATTTGTCTACCTTTGCCGAGTGGATCCGGTCCCGTTGCACGACACTCCCGCCGTCGATTCCGACGATGTCCACACCGTGTGCTCCACAGCGGGGCGAGAGCAGGGACAGTGGCTCTGATCCCAACTGACGCAGCGTAAGCTTGCCACCACACCCCGAATGTTGACACTTTCCGGTCCGCATTCTCGATAACGTCTGTCGGACTCCGATCTGGCCCTCGTGTTGGCCCAACGCATCTGCCGCGCGGCCCGTCTTGGGGTTAATATGCCCTCAATGCGTGCCAATCAAATGCTTTGAAGAAGAAGAAGAAGAAGACACGATCACCGGGACAAGAGCTTTATTAGCCTGACGTTTCGGATTCCTGCTCGAATCCATCATCAGAGACATAAGCAGATAAGGGTGGTTCATGCTTTCCTGAAACGAGGAGGTAACCATTTGCACGGATGGTCTCTGGGGGGGAGGGCGTGAGATCCAGGTCGACATTTATTTCCACTTGAGTTAGCTGACTGATGGCGGCGTCGGAGATTGTGGAGGGACGGTTGAGGGCTCTTCTGAAATGCTCGACCCAGCTCTTCAAAATCTGCAGATTCTCCATCAGAGGCGTTGATCCATCAGAACTGAGAAGCGGCGAGGTTGCTTTTTGGTCGAGGGCGTAGATCACAGTGAAGTAGTTCATTGCGGTCGGAATTTCCCTGGACCTCCTCGGCCCTGCGGGTCATCCGGGCGTCCTGCACTTCTCACAATTTTTGCTGCGCAAGGCGGCGCCATTGGCAAAAGACCGCTTTGTTCGCATCGGTTGGATGACGAGGTAGGCTCTGTGTAGCCTCTTCTTCTCGGCGAGAGGATTGCTGATGACTTCGTCGTGGCGGGGACACCCAGGACGGCCGAATGCGCGATGTCCCGTAGTTGGCACCATCTAATCTGCACGGAGGCGTTTTCATATGCCCCTTGCAGATCTTCTAGGCTCTGGGTCAGTTGATTGCTGAGATGCAAACGGCGAGCCGGCAACAAGAGCAACGCGGTATTCAACTTATCTGGTGGTCGCTTACATTTTGGCCTCTTGCGAGGTTGCTGACGGAGCCTCATTTTGGAGATGACGAGGAGGTGGTCCTGTCGATCGCGCCGCCGGACCAGAACATAGGCCAGCAGCTGCCAGCGCGGCAATCGTGGTGCGCCTGGATTGCCTTCTTCCGCATCGATAAGCGGAAGAGTGTGTGGGTCAGCAGGAGGCGGTGTCCAGCTCAGGTACGTAGGAGACGGAGACTACTGTCGTTGCAGCCGCCGATCCCGCGATGATCCAGCACTCCGCTCTAGGCAGCACAGTCTGCTCCGACGCGGGCAGTAAAGTCATCAACGACAACCAGAATGTCCGTCTTTGGCAGAGACGCCAAGAAGGCGTGCAGGTCCTCGTAGAAGTTGGTCTTCGTCTTGTGTGGGCCGGTCATTGATGGGGCGTAGGCGCTGATGGTGGCGAATTGGGATCCCCGAGGAGGCAGGCGCAGGCCCACCAGTCGGTCGTTGATGACCTGCGACAGACAGGGCAGTAGTCTCAAGATTTCGTTCCGGATGGCAAAGTTGACGCCTGAGTCTCGTCGCCTTGCCTTTGGGCGGCCGGCACCCACCTCCTCCAGTTTCCTTGTTCGGAAAAGTGGGTCTTGCTGAGTGCAGTGGTGTTCATCTTGTAGCGCGCCAGTTCTCGAGTAACTAGCGCCTTCCTCCGTCCCGGTCGGTTGATCCTCGGATTGTCTAAAAGGGGACGAACATTCCAGGCTGTCAGAGTGAGTAAACTTACCCTAGCAACCTGTGAGGTGGGGCGTAGGAGAGGGAGGTAAAAGAGGAATTGTTGTTTCGTTGTTTCGACAACTTGTACTGAAATCTGATAACCACGGTCTGCGCACAGATGTCATGGACCCAACATTCGTTTAGGGCATCCTTTTTCAGCCCCCTCCTCCCCTTCCCCGAGGGGACATGCAGAACTGTCTCTAGATGGGGCTGCTTAGTCGTCACAAATGGCTGCCGAACTCCAGTATGGGTCACTAGGTTTAGTAAGAGAGCTACCTGATTGGCCTGAGCCGCCTACGTTAGTACTTTTCACCCTCGTCGTTGGACTTTTCGAACATGAGGGAAGATATTATAGTAGGGGGGCAGGAATATTTGAGAGCAGAATAAGAGGAAGGGAAGTGCGAGATGGTAAATAGAAGTGGGAGGAGAGTTGAGATGAGGATGGAGGTAGGGAGTAGTCACAGATGGTGCGGAGGGAGGTGAGAATGGGTGAAGGGAATAGGGGTGGGAAGCCGATTTTCCAGGTTTGGGGACACCCACAACGCCGGGTACCCTCAAACTGATTTAGCCCGCCAGTCGAGTCAGTTGCTGGAGTGTGACCTCTAGGCCAGACCTAGCTTCTATGAGCCGCATGTGGGAGTTGGGTATTATTTAATGGACACTAGGCGCAGTCAATACCCGCAAACAAGTGCTTTGATGTGACCCCGACGGGACTTTAATAAAAATTATTATTATATTATTAAGAAAATCACGCGGACCCACAACTGGACACCCCTACACCCCGGGCCACGCGGCAAATGCATTGGAGCAACACAGGGGCTATATCGGAATCCAACAGGCTTTGTCGGAAATGCGCATCAATAACAAATGACCACAGCGAGAGTTTGGTGCCGCGTCCATGTGCCGGTCCATTCCGCGCCAATTGGGGTCCATGTGCTATGAAATCCTTGTCAGTGTGTGCTGAGACCAGGGGTTGTGATAGTACGTCTAGGTGCGGATTTGCATCCTGCCATCCACCTGCTGCCTCCCTCACCTCCGGCCTTCTTTGCTCTGCCTCGACACCGTGATCCAGACGGGGAAGGAGGAGGGAGTACAGTATATCCTTCGCAAGTCTACCATCACTTTAAACTAATTCCCGCTCAAGTCACCGTCCCTGCTTCCATCCTTCTGTTGAGTACACTGTAAACATCGTCGGAATCGACCGTCGAACTGCCGGATTGGACTGCACTCTCTTGTGCGGGACCTCTTCCAACACGTCAACAAACCTATTCAGTCATTCTTTCAAGCTACGTGCGTCCCAAGGAAGATTGAATGTAAGAAGGTATTTTGGTAAGGGTCAAGTATATGTGCATGGTAAGGAAAAACTGGAGAACTGCCTACATTATGTTCAAAAGTAGGTGTTGTTCGGTAGGGTTCTTGGTCGGCCATTCGTCGGCAGGATGACATTTACTGGCCTGTGCCGCCTCGAGGAGTCGGTGCTGCCGAAATTTCTACATTAGTTCATTGTTCAGCAACCCAAACACGTAATTGGCGGGTTAGAAGAAAGTTCGCTTTTAAACAAAAATTCGGCACCGAGAGCAGTCGGGTTGTAAATAACTACTCTAAATATCGTTAGACGAAACGCATACGTCTGCCAGTAAAGCAGGAATGTTAAAGCGCTTGTGAATTTGTTAAACAACAGCTAGTATCTTCCCATCCCGCGCATATATTTATTCCTTGCCGGCATTTTTTCTCACATTATGTGTTGAGGCATGGGAAAAAAGTCTCAACACGAGTCTGAAGTCGAAAACAGTCTTTATGGATCCGCCTCCCTAAAAGAAAGTGGTGACAAATTGTTTCTCGAGCTTTGCCCTCCAACCAGGACAATCTTGATTGTTTGACTGTTGGCCCTGCACCCACATGGTGTATAGCGGCCGAAGACGTTGGGGGCAGAAGGCACAGGGTAACGTGACGCACTTGGGATAATTCCTGGCTTAGAATGAACTGAACAGGGTTGTTAAACATGTCATCATTCTCATTCAAGCAAGGAAAAATTAAAGCTGAATGGTGCTATAAATATGCCAGAAAAGGGGCGTTAAGCACATCAGAAAATGATAAATGATACACAGATAAACGGAAGTACAGCAAAAGGGATGATCCCTCCGAGTGGGGAGATGACCCCAACATGCTTCCTAAACGGCCGGTGGGGCATGCAGCGCTAGGAGGAACTGCAGGGTAGGGCCGTGGAAGATTCGGCATAGAACGTGAAGGGGAGAATGGTTATGATGAGAGTTACGAGGGAGGAATCTTTGGTTATACGGGGCAGGTCACCGGCTATTTCCACTGACATGCGGTTACACCGTCACCACCCTGGACTCTCGCCAAAAGCGTGTTTACCTCACCTAAACAACCCAATCCAATCCGGGGAGCGTTACAGGTGTGCTCGGCGATCGGCTGCGCGCCTGCTGATTGGCTGACCGATCGGATAGTATGCTTGTTTTTGCGCGTGCATTGTTGTACGCCGTTTCCTGCTCTGTCTCGTCGTTGCGAGCATTGATCTCTTCCTTAACGTGGCTCATTCTGCTGTCCCTTATTATTAACTGTTTTGTCCCCTTTTTCGTAGCATTTCCAAGTCGATATCAAATTAGTCAAACCAGCGGCGTGTTTACAATGCCGTTGGAATAATTCTCACGCGTTCTACAAAATACTTTCGATTCGGAATTAAATTTTCGCGCTGTCAGTCGTTCAGTTTAATCAGTCGCCAGTTAATCCATCACATGTTTCTTCTACTTTGTAATTCGGAATACGGCTGAGTCCATTCCCAATCAAATTAAAGAGCCCGTCCTTACCTTGCGGTCCTCCTGGAACTTAGGGGTAGACCACACATGCTCTACCTGTTCTGCCGAGGACTCACTTAAGGCTAGTGACTGTCCATGTCCTTAACTGGTTGCTAAATCCATTGATATTGTTCCTTTCGGCGATGATCTTCGCGGCCTTTGACGCTCTAACCTTTAAATGACCCTATTCGGACCACTGACAACCACAGAGAGTTCCCCTGTTTCTCCATCTAGACGGTCGTTGTTGTAGTCAGACAAGAAATATTATGATCTCAATTACCGGGATTTAGGAGCGTAGGTGGCCTTTTCCGGCCACTAACCCCCTTTGACGAGGGATGTTTCGAACCCCCATGGACTCTCAACAGCCAGCAGTTCTGTTCCAAACACATATTTCCTCCCCTCCCCTCCCCCCCCCCCATTGACGACCGTTTTCTTCCTAAAAACTCTCTTATCACATTCATTTTACGCCTTTTAATTATTATTCAAAGACCTTTGTATTGTTTGTTCATCCTCCTCTCTTACTGTCTTCTCATAATTTTGACGTCTTCAGCATGCGAGCGTGCAATTCACCAGTCGTCATTATTATAAAGGCAAATTGGATATTGGGCATGACTGCTTATTCGGGTGAGATTTATTTGTGAACACTTTTTATGTGAATTTAGACAGGACTCCACGATGGTGCTCAACAAAACAATTATTATTTAAATGGTTAGTTATGAATTCGGTGATTGGATGTTACCTAGTCGTGGACTGAGCTTTTTAATGTGTCAGCTGACTGGAACACCCAAGTACATGCCTCGTTCCTGTGTCTCGCTTACTCCGGGAGGTGGGACCGAAGCTGACATGAGGAAAGTGTCGGAGGTGGAGCACCAGGGGCTGGTTTTTTGGGAACCAACGAAATTGTCGTTCGTAGCAGGTCACAAACCCCTTAAATGTGATGGTCGACAGCGGTAATTTTCGAAAGTTAAAAGTCAGAGAGGTAGAATTGGCGCGACAATCTTTACTGCAGCTAAAAGACTACAAGCGGCCCAGAAGCCCATGACAAAAACTGTTCTTGCGGCCCTTGTGCGAAGTGCGCGTGTGGGCCACATATTTTTCTGCCTGCAGCGAACGTTGAGAAGAAAAAGCATATCGGTGTCGTCGTGTCGGTAAGGCAGAGGCTGTCACACAGAGCAAGGAGTCGCCAGATGGAGGAGATCCTGTCGGTGTCACACGCCGGGAAGTCCGGCATAATTTGCCCGATTTGTGCCGGGGCCCTATCTTCCTGGACAGTTTTAACTGTGATTAATTCCCGCTCGATGGTAAATTCTACGCTCATGGATAGCCGTAGGAAAAAGAAATCAACAGGAAACGCACATTTTGTGGAAAACTTGGAAGAGTTCACCGATTTTAGACGCAGAGCGGCAAAACGAGAGACGTGGTAGTGAACATATATCTTGAATTCGAACAAAAATTTTCACGAAGACAATCGCCGAATACAGAACCCTTCTACAATCGTATGCGAAGAAGCGGAAAGACTTCGGATATAACAAAATGCAGTGAAACTACGAAGGGATTCGAAACCGCTGGTAAGATAAAAAACGGCAAGTATTTGACAGTCTTAGTAATCCGTCTATACGAATGAACCTTGAGATTTTCTCCGCGATACCACTCCAGACTGAAGTAATATCCGAACTTTAGGGGACACGATTGGAAGAGAATTAGTATTCCGGTCAAAACAAGATTTCACCTAGGCTCCTCTAAAAATTCACCATTGAAGTTTCTATATTGTTGTCGATATTTTTCCACTGTTCATCTCACACTGACATCCCTCCTTTCGATTCGAAAATTCGCATATTATTGCGCTCTATAATAACGGTAGCCGCGCGTCAACGATGAATATAGGGTCCGTAAGCTTGGAGTACATCGTTCTCGAAATCACGGAGAAGAAGAGAAAGATCAGGTTTATGTGATTTTTAAAGATACAACTGGGATACAACGCCGTCTTGTTTGCCGACGACGTTAAGCTGTGGAGAGTCATAGATCTGATGCAGACATGTACGCGCTTCAAGAGAGTCTCAACCGGCTGAGCAGTTGATCAGCCCGTTGGCTTCCCAAATTTAATGTGGGCAAATGTGTGGTCCCGAGATTCTGTACCAGAAGAATCAGTAAACAGGACGATTCCTTTCAGTACCTCCTTTACGGGCAGTCTCTTTAAAATGTTAAGGAACAGAAAGACCTCGGTGTTCTAATGGCCTCCTCTCTTAAACCATCGTCACGGTATCAGTAGGCAGCCAATTGCGCGATACGAGTGTTATCTGCATTGGGACAGTGGGTTGTGCAGATCCATAAGAAGCTGTTTAGCAAAACCTACGGTGCATTCGTTCGGTCTCACTTAGCGTATGCAATCCAGGTCTAGAGACCGTTGTTCAAGAGGGATTAATTACAGCTGTAAGGAGTCCAGTCGACGGCTACGGAGATGGCCAAGAATCTTAATCCTCTGCCTTACAAAAGCAGACTGTCTGAAGTCTATTTGTTTCCTCTCCTTTTGCAGGCAACTGCGCGGCGATTTCATATAAACCCACCGGATTGTCAGACGCCGTAAATATGCTCCAGATTTTGACGAATTCCTTGAATTGGCTGGGATGGACTGTCTGTATGGTTGTCCCTTTAAACTGTAGAAGAATCTGGACCATACGGACGTCCGACGGAACGCCTTTTCGCAGTGGGCCATTGGGGCATGGAACGGACGCCCTGATGCGATGGTTCTTTCCAAAACAGCTGAATCGTTTAAGTGCAGGCCAGACGCTCGTTTTCTGAGAAACTACTGTACATATAATCACGATTGTGTTAGTGACGGCAGTTTGCGCCCGGCTCACACTTACCGTTAACTTTTGAATTTTCTGATTTACTTATGTGACAACTGATTGTGTTGCTGTTTTAGATATTAATAGGGATCTCGGAAGCGAAACCCTCATTCCCTTTGTAGAATTCTTGACAAATTGAGTCACGCGTATAAGCCAAGGCAGATTTCAATGTATATACGGTACAATTGATAGAATAAGCTAATAATTGAAAAGCATACAAACCCCAACAATGGATACCCTAGACAAAGAATTCCTTTTTAACTGTTCGAACAAATCTGAGTCTCAACTCAAGGGAAGAATACAATAACTGATAAATTAAAAGGACGCCGATCATGCTCAAAAGAGGGTTACGAAAAAGGGGAAGGGAAATGTCAACAGGGCCAAATATGGAAGCACTTGCGAGGAGGAAGTGGAAAATTCCAAGCATTTACCAGCTGGATACAACACCCTTAATACACTGACTTTGTTACTGAGTGGCCAACAGGTTCGGGAATGAACGCACTGCACAAGAACCTGGACACAGTAATCCAAAATCTCAACCGGACTTCCCGATAATAAATTTTGCCTCCGTATCTTCACCAAAAAGATCAAAGGATTTTAGATTCTGTTCACATAAGCAGATATTATGCGCTGTCAAAATAATGGGGGTCAGGACGACCTTCCTTAAATGAATCGGCTCTCTGAGCTAAGATCACATGTAGTAAGAATTACTCACACTCGACTTCATGTTGCCTACATCGACCATATCAAGTGGACTCCGGCAATGGTCGAGAGTGCAGTTCCAAAGCGGTAGTACTAAGAAACGGAGCTGGAACGCATAACAAACGAAGGCCGCACTATCAAAGGTCGCGAACGACTAAAAAGCCTCGGTAAGCCTGGAACCATGCGTTGGCAGTACTTTGCAGGTCTCCATGAATCAGAAGCTGGTGGCACCAGGAAGAGTCATCAGGTAATCTCTGCATATAAGAACAAACCACAAGGCCCTCGAGTGCATCCAAGCAAATGCATCCTCATTAAAGGTATGTCTGGGTCTGATTTTGACGCCCGAAGGACATGACACACTATATCATACCCATTTTAAAGGAGGACAAGAACATCACCGTCCTAGAGGCCTTCAGTATGGTCCACATAAAACATTCAAAATACGGGTCAAACTAACCAAGGCTGCTAAAAACTGCCCTCTAGAATGAGGAACAAGAGTAGCTACTGCTACGTGGAAAATCCGCGCCCGAAAGGCCCATTCAACAATTTTCGTTCAGTGGGATTCTTCACCAGGGAAGGGGGGCGGGAAAAATAGACAGAACTTAAAGCGAAACCCCAGAGGAGGTCCATTCTGAGCAAGAGCAATCTCGAAATACTAAATGAAGAAATTGCACGTAGTTGTTGTGAAATTTAATTTCGTTTTGTTTTACTCCGTTACAATACGCTTGTTAAAGAACTTGACACAACTTTGGATGAGACATAGAACAGGCGCATGCATTTTTACCTGCAAACGACTTCGTTCTTATTTACTCGTTCGCAACTGTTGGGATACTGCTATCTTCGTTTCCTGGATAGCCTACTCACTGCGTCCAACTAATAGGTTTATCACCAACATAGGCATAAGTCACTTCTCTGGAGAAAACTATAACCTTCACAGCTTAGGCGTGATGACCGGCATTCCCTCTCTATCTGCACCGGCAGACATTTGTATTAAATCCTACAAAATGAGTAGGTATTAGTGTACCGGAACTAGTTGGACCGAACTGACCTTTGCATGTACCAGTGCGCAAAGTCTTGTTCGAAAATCGACAACTTCAGTGTGCTATTTTCAGAAAGACATCCTGATACCATTGCCATAACCGACACGTGGTTCAAAACCGGTATCTGGAATTCTGAGTTTTTGATACAAGAATACTAACTAATTCGCCCAGACTGTCAGAATAGGCGGACTGCTGAGTTAGTTGTATGTGTGAGATCCTGGGTCCTGGTATTTGAGTAGGCGCATAATCCACATCTAGAATATAAAGCGCATTGGATAAAGATAAAGAAATGTGATTCGTAAGAGCTAGGCAGATTATAGGCCACTAGACCGGCCGGGAGAACTCACGAGTCACTTCTCCGATTGGTTAAGGAGCTGGCTAGCCATCAATAGATTACCATTGGCACAGACGTTAAAGTATCCGCAATAAACTGGTGTAATTTGGTGGTTAGTGGCATGTCTAGTTCTTCCAGCTACAAGCTAACGTATATCATACTCGGTCTCCCTCCTGCACAGAATGTAGGGGAACCAATGAAACCTTTAGGGAACCAGGGGATAAGTTGTTTAAATCTATTATTTACTAAAGACTTCTCTAACACTGACGAAGTGTATTTCAACGCGACTCTCGGGAAGAGTGACTATAGTACGCTCCTTTGGGATTACCAATTCTATTCTCAGCATAAACAGGGAACAGAAGGAATGACAAATTTATGGCACCCTGAATTCAAAATGATAAGGGAGGACCTAATGTTCTTGAAGCTGGACTATTTGTTCATGGGGGATCTGGCGGAAGGCTACAGATAGTTTAAAACGATTTCGGTGGGTCTAATTCGGTGCTGCTGTTTGGTGAAGATGACAAGACGACTTCTCGTCTGGTATGTTTAACAAGAGATTTTGTCAGAGAGTTAAAGAAAGACGGTCCACAGTGACACCTTGAGGAAATTTCATCGTCAATAAGATTCTGTCAAAACACTACCAGTCCAGAATTGTTTGCCAGGTTAGAGAAAAGCCTAGATTTTATTACATTATACTCATACTCACATAAAAAACAAGGACCCAGTGGCAATACTTAGGGATAAAAATGACATAGAATTCACTGAAAATAGCGAGAAATCGGAACTCTCGGGCCTATTCTTTCCTTCAGTACTAAGCATTAAGGAAACTAAATTTCACTTTCAAAATATCAGCAGTCCTGTTGTAAACGCCGGTGGAGTGCTTATAGTTATATCCTTTCCAGTAACTGTCATGAAATTACAGCAGTATAGCCCAAATGAATTTAAGATATCAGGTACGGATAATATACCGACGAAGTTCCTAAACGAATTGGCAAGCGAACTCTCCCGTCCACTGGCGCATATCTTCCATTTGTAATTTAATTTGGGCAGGCTGCCATCTTAAGTCAGTTTATTAAGGGAATGAGGCTTTCGTCCCTGAGTGGAAAACCTCAGGTATCTTCCTGATATATAAAGGTGGAACTAAAACCAATGTCAAGAATTATCGTCCCGTCAGTCTAACATGTTTCTGTCGAAAAGTAATGAAAATCATGTTTAAGTATGGTTAAGAAGTCAATAATGAAGTCCTTAAAGGCGAACCACTTATACTTAAACGCCGTACCAGAAGGATCAGCCAGGAAAGTCCTTCTCTCCGCCGTCCTCTCGACGACTTTTCCTTTCATTTGCTAATTAGCAGAACAACTTAGACATTTCAAGGACCTCCTCACCTAAACTCTCATCAGAGTATTTAAAAGCATCCAAACAAGCGGCATAGGTGCTATTCGATCTGAGACGAACATTCATCGAAATTGATGGGAAACTGTTTGGAAAAAACCTACGAGGCGTTCGGTCTCACGTGGCATATGCCGCGTGGGCCTAGCGCCTGGAGATCAATAAGGATGGTCAACTATTGGAACGAGTGTTGGCGAATACTATAGGGATGATGGAGAATCTTGGCGTTCTGTCATGTGGGGCCAGACTGACCGTAAAAAATTTGCTTCCTTTGAGTTACGGGCAACTGCACGAGGATTTTATATGGACCTTTCGGATTGTTAGAAGCCGTACATGTGTTCTACAGTCCGAGGACTTCTTTGAATCAGCTGGTAAATCCCGTTAAGAAACAGAAGAACTTGGCCCATATTGACGTCCGTCGGCACACATTCTCAGATAATCGTTGGAGCCTATAACGGACTGCCTGCTACGGCGGTGTTTTCCGACCATGTCAGGATAGTTATTTTTGTGACTATCAAGTTTACACTTTCTGAGCAATTGATCAGAAAATACTTCGCATCAAATAAAGATAGTGGCGGTGGCAACGGTTTGCGCCTGGCTCACAAATACCAAGGTCTTTATACTTCCCGAAGCAATTACAATGAAAAATTATTCTGCCGCTTTTTCGGATATGAACAGGAATTCAAAGGATGAAAGTCTTAATCCCAAAATAAAATGACTTCGAGTGACCTAAATAGTCAAGTATTAGGGTCAATTTTTCCCTGTTTACAAAAGCGGCTGTACTTGACACTCGGACCCCGAGACACCAGTATTTAGGCCCGATACGAAGAAAATATGCCCAATTATGACAGTTTCGAGTGGATAAGCAACAAATGGAATGGTTAAATTTCTTAGTGACCCTTAACAGCAACACCACACTGCCATCGAGTTGTTTCCTTGTTTATCTGCACTCGACTGCCGGTCTGGTCGGTGGCACGCCTCATGTGCGTCAGTTGCGTGGAGCTCTGTTCCGGGCGTGGTCGATCTCCTTGGGTGTCTTGCCGGCGGCTTGCGATCGTCCTTTTACCCACGTTGGCATGCATGCGATCTACTCCTGGAAGCCCCGGGTCTGTTGTATTCCGTGGAGGCCGCAGGTATGTGCCGTGATGATCGGAATAATTACGAATCCGTGACTTACTCTCGTTCGACTGAGTCCTTACTGCTCTTAGCATGCTTTCTTTCCCTTTCAGACTGTGCCGTGTACAGTTGGTGGTCCGACGCAGGCATTCGCTTGGCGGTAATGCCAGTGTATCTTAGGACGTCGTGCGCAATGCATTCGGTGTTTTTCACGGAGGTTGATGGTGTGTGGCTTCAGTATCCGGACGCTCGGAAAATCCTGACGACTTGGGCTCGAAGAGGTCCGCACAAGGGCCTGTTGGATAGCAATCCAGGCCAGAGCCACGACCGAGATCACTTCCGTGAGTTCTGATCTGATGATAACATAATTGCATGACGGTTGTGTGATTGCACATCGCCCCTATCTGAATTCGGCCTAGAGTAATCATCCCTCTTTCACGTCTAGGTCGCCGACCTGAAGTCCAAGGCACCTTTCGACAGTCTCTACAGGTGAGCTTATGATGATACTGTCCAGTTCTGCTATTGAGCTGTATGATAACTCTTTCCAGCCTGAAATTTCCCATGCTCAACAGTTCTTCCAAAATGACTTTTCAGACGAGATGTCTGTCGGTGACCTCGCCCTGAGCGTTGACTCGATATCGCCCTTACTGGAATCGGGTAGACTGGTTGAGGTGCGTAAGTGATGCTTGCATAGTTCACATGACTACTTGATTACGATATCTTACTGACAACGCCTGTAAAACACACCTAAGACTCTTTGCTCTTTTTTTTGTAGCCATCTGATGTAGCAGGAGGTAAGTGCCTTTATGATGCGTCCTACACCTCTTGAATGATTTGTGACTTCCAGCATATTTCTGAATCAAAGTTACCAACGCTCTGTGTTTTCTTTTAGGCTTTCCGGTTAGTCGAGGGACGGGACGCCATGTTCTCCTGTGTCAGTCACATTATCAATAAAAACGCATTTCCCCGCTTCTGCTTTATACATATTAAGAGGCTGACGGTTTGCGGGTAGAATTACTACAATGGTTATCCGCATAATTGCTGCGCATGCGCCCGTACAAGTCAGTTTTCATTTGGGCCGTCGGCGGTCCTACCCAGGAGTACGCGCCCGGGTGGTCTGTCACCCGGTCCGGGCAGTCCTAGGAGAATTGGGGGTTCGAGGTCAGGTTGTGGGTCGCGTGTCATACACGCGAGTAAGTGCCTCTGCCAGATAATCCGGTGCCGCATGCGGGGTGCACAATGACGCGCATGGCGTAGTCTACAAGAGCCGCACGCCTGGGTAGCAGCGCTCAGCGGGCTTAAGGCTGATCAGGTCGCCGTCGTGCTTAAGTTCTCCCCATGGCCGGCAAACTGTCCCCGAGTGCGCCCGTTTTCAGCTTCATTGAAGGTGGGTGCGTTCCTACTCGACTAGAAATCTCCATTTTAGTTTGCAGGGTACGAACTCGTTCGGACAGTAGGGGATCGGGAACTACCCAAATCCGGATATCGTGTCTCCTGACTCATAGGTGGCTGGCAAGCCATTCCAAACAAGTCGGGGGTCAACATCGCTTCACTCTCGTCTATGAAGCTTCTTGGGTATGGGGTCTTTCCTGCCGAACCGACGCGAGTGTGTACAAGAAGAGGGTAGTCTGACGGGCTCGGGAAGATGAGAAAAGGTGGTCGCGGCCTCCAGGCGTTGGCAGCCGAACGTACCCCAGGCATTGATGGTCCGGAGCCGTGAGGGATCCAGCATGAACCCGTGCCACCAAGCCATGGGTCTTTAAGAGGACGAGGCGACCGTGGGCGCTCATCATGACTGACAACTGTTAATCTCGAGAGGTGCATTCCTCCGGTTATGGGTGCAGCTTGAGAACACCGGTATCCCCAGTGTTTATGGATAGACCGACGCATACTGCGGGTTCATTCACTCGTGCCACCATAGACTGCAGATCATCCAAACCTAGTTAAGCGATATCATTAGCGTAGCCGAGGTCGGTTAGCCGGCGACCAGGTACTTGTACTTGATACGGCTGGGATCATGTCTGATCTAGCCGGCCTCGATGATGTCACGAACAGTGCCTCTCCACGCGTGACGATCCACGGCAGCAGATCTGAACAGCTCAACCCATTTCCTTCGCCAACGACGTAGACCGAATACTGAAGGTCCAAGGACCACCTCCATGTCTTGATGAACTGTCGCACCAAGGTTTAACTGACCCCCTCTTAGACGCCTCCAATGGGGCAATGGTGCCGAATCAAGGGCAGTAACACAGCTCCTGAGGTGGACTACGAAGAACATGCCCGAACCACCTCAGTCGTCTTTCTTGGATGGCCCGAGTTACCCTTGAGATGTTGCAGCGAGCGCGGACTGTCACATTTGAGACGAAGTCGGTGAACTTCACTCGAAGGATGGTCCTCAAGCAGTGGTGGTCAAATACCTCCAGTTTTCGCTCATCCTCCACGCGCAAAGCCCAGCATTCACAAGCGTAGAGAAGGACAGACCGGACAGATGCACGGTACGCGCGAATCTTAGTGGCGATGGAGAGGTCATATCGGATCCATAGGCATTTCCGAAGGCTTGAGAAAACCTAGTGGGCAGCATCGATTCGGGAGACGATGTCGTCCTTACTCTGTCCATTAGGCAGCGGCCTCGCGCCGAGGTATTAAAAACTGTCTACTTCTTCAAGCTGACAGCCATCAATCCCGAGGGATGCCTTCTCCTGGTCAGGGATGCAGCTTGAAAACACTTTAGTCTTCCTAGCGTTTATGGATAAACCGACCGATTCAGCGACCTCGTTCACCCGTGACACCATAGACTGCAGATCACTAAAGCTTGAAGCATGTAAGGCGATATTATCGGCATAATTGAGATCAGTCAGTCGGTGTCCGGGTGCAAACTCAAAGCCGTCTTGCGTAGGGTCCTCCCGAGGATCCAGTCAATAGCATAGTTGGGCAGAATGGGTGAAAGGATACAACCCTGTCGGACGCCAGACCGAATACCGAACGGTTGGGAAATATTTTTGCGGACCAGGACCCTCGCAGTGGTGGAGCGGTAGTAGGCCTTGATCATGGCGATGATTTTTGCCGATACACCATCTATCGCCATTATCCGCCACAGGGACTCACGGTGAACGGAATCGAACGCGGCGGCAAAGTCAACAAAGCATACGGCCGTCGGTTGTTGGTAGCTACGACGAAATTCGAGAATGCGCCTCATTGTAAATATCTGGTCTGCGCATCCACGTCCAGCACGAAATCCGGATTGGTTGGGCCTCGTCCTTGATTCACACACAGCCTGGAATCGCCTGAGTAGGACAATAACGAAGATCTTCGAAGCAACGTCGATGGGACTTATGCCGCGGTAGTCCTCGCATCTCGTCTTATCTGCCTTCTTGAGGATATGTACAAGGATGCCTAAGCCCCAGTCATCAGGAACAACCTCGTCTCCCCACGCTCATTCAATCACCTCATGGAGCCAGTGAACTAGAGTGTCGACACAAGACTTATTGTGCGTTATTGTTGCGCAACTTTCGTATGGCATCGGCGACTTCTCCTTCAGAAGGGGGGTCGCGTGGCACTGCATAAGTAGGAGAGGGAAGAAACTCCGCTGAAGAGGAGAGCAAGGGCGAGGTAGGTTGGGTATCGAAGTTGAGATGGTGCTCAAAGTGCTCACGCCAGCACTCGATTTTGGCCGAGTTGTCAACAATAAAGCCGCCGTTCACGTCGCGAACAGAGTCACTCAGTGTAGAGGGCTTACCGCTAACTTGGCGGATCAGTTGGTAGAGTCTTCGAGTGTCACCAACGTTCGAGGCCTGCTCCATGGAGGTCGTTATTTCAGCTCCTCGTTAAGGGACCTGGTTCGAGCCGTCTGAGCAGAAAACTGCAGGGTTCTTTCACTGATCCAGTCACTACGGCGTCGCTGGGTGTATCGAAGGATTTTCTCAGCTGCCCCATAGACTGATGTCTTCAGTGACGAGCACTGGTTACTGACTTCTCCGTCGGCTCGTAAAACAGGTCCGGATTTTTCTGCTTAGTGCCCCGGCAGTGCTGGTTTGCCGGATTTTTTGCGACATCGAGGCGACTAGGACGTGACATTTTTGGCGCGGATGAGAGATGAACTTTCAAGCGTGGGCGAACGAGGATATGGTCCGACCCATGGGTGCTACCAGTCTCGGCACCACGCATCGATCTGCTATCGTGAACCCAGCTGCGGAATCTTGAGCTGACTAGTATGTAGTCGATCTGACTGGCCGTATGGCCGACGTTTGAATACCAGGTCAGCAGATGTTTTTTGCGATTCTGGAAACATGTGTTGGTGACAAGCAGTCGGTTTCGATCAGCGAAGTTCAGCCATCTCTCACCATTTTCACATCGGGAACCAAGTCCAAAGCGGCCAAGAAGATGACTGGTTGTGGGGACGCCAGGTCCAGTTCGACCATTCCAATCGCCATCAATAATCAGCAGATCGCGGCAAGGCAGTCTTTCAACAAACGCTTGCAACTGCGAGTAAAAAGCCTCTTTATCGCGCTGTTCGACAGCCGAAGTTGGTGCGTCCACAGAGAGGACTGAGATGTTCGTTAAGTGACCCTTCAGTCGCACATAGGTCATCCGGTCATTGACTGGTTCCCAAGCAAGTAGCGCGAGGTCCACATGTTGCGATAGGGCGCTCGCCACACCGTGTCGACTAGAAGATTCGCACGGGCCGCTGTGGTACAGGGTAAAGAGTGATTCGACTCCAGGGATCTTTATTTTGCGGGAGCCTGAGTCAGGGAGTCGAACTTCAGACAGACAGCAGACATCCACGTTGTACTGATCAAGGCTGAGCGCGGTCAGACTCTGGGTACCGCGGTCCAGGAACGTTCGCACATTCCAGCATCCAATACCGAGGGTCCGTCCCCGATTGAGTAGTCCAGCTCGCATACTGTTCGCTCGCACCACTGGACCAGGGTTGCGGAGCGCGTCGGTTCCCGCGGACGCTGTATCATGAGTCGTAATACTGTGAGAGAACATATTTCATGAAGTTTCTTGGGAATTTCGGATACGGGCGGGTCCTCAACAGCCGCTTGGATTGTTTGTTCGAGGTTGTATCCGCTAGCGCTTTGGCTTAAAAGCCTATCCACAAGGCAGTGGCGGAAAGCAAACTTATTTAATGGCAGTTTACGGTCGCCATGTCACAATGCCGTTATTAGGTTTTGCGGCTTTTTATAAGGCTTTCAGCGTGCCAGACCTCAGGCCACAACACCCTAGTAGCAATGTCGCTGCTCGTCCGCGACGGCTTATTTGTCAGACCTGGGTCTGCTTATTTCGCAGCTAACCTTCACTGAAGATCGTTCCACTATCCGCCACCTCTGGACGCGCCGGGTAGCCGGCAGCTAGGCTAACGGGCAACCCGTCTTCCCGGGCGATTTTTTTGGCCGGCATATCATGTGGTTCCACCATTCACCACAGGAACTCACGATTAACGACAACGAAACCCAGCGTCGAAGTCACCGAAGCAGATGGCTGTCTGCTGTTGGCAACAATGGCAAAATTCGATAATGAGCCGCAGTGTGAGTATCTGGTTAGCACATCTACGCCCAACTCGGAATCCGGCCTGGTTAGGTCTCGTTCTAGAGTCACGTACAGCCTAGAATTGCCTGAGGACGACGAGGAGAACCTCATCAGCAAAGTCGATAAGACTATGGCGCGGCAGTTCTCGTATCTTTTCTTACCACCTTCCTTGAGGAATGAGACAAGGATGCCTGAGCCCCAGTCATTCGGAACAACCTCATCTTCACGCTTGTTCAATCGCCTAATGGAGCCAGGGCGCCAGAATTTCGATAAAATACCGGTAGATTTCGGTGGGAATACCGTCCTAGCCAAGCATCATGTTGTTGCGCAGCCTCTGTACTGCATCAATGACTGCTTCAAAAGGGGGTCGCATGACACTGCGTAAGTTGGAGAGGGATAAAACTACGCTACAGAGGAGAGGGAGGATGTGATGGGTTACTCATGAAAGTTGAGAGGGTACTCGAAGTGCTTACGCCAGCAATTGATCTTGAGCAACACCCAGTTCCCGTTTGCATCACTAAAAGAGACGGTCAAAGTCAAGGGCTTACCACCAGTTTGACGGAAAATTTGGCGCAGTTTGCGCGTACTACCAACGTTTGAGCCCTGCTCTATGAGGTCACAGATTCCGCCAAATATTACTGCCGGTCACCCCTACTCGATTTGTCCATCATCTTCCCGAGTTGTCGGAATGAATCATCATTACGGGACCTGGCTCGAGCAGTTTGAGAAGATAACTGCCAAATTATTCTGCTGATCCAGCCCCTGCGGCATCGCTGGGTGTATCTGAGAATTTTCTCAGCTGGCTCATAGACTGATGATTTTAATGGATGACCACTGGCTACTGTCTTCTCCGTCGGCTCGGGTCATAAAGCAGGACCGAATTTCTCTGTTCAGGACCCAGGCAGTGCTGGTTTGTCGTATTTATCGACATCAGTGTGTCTTTCACGCGGCGTTTCGGGTGCAGATGGGAGGTGAACTTTCAAGCGTGTGCGAACGAGAACATGGTCTGACCAATAGGCGTAACCAGTTTCGGCACCACGCATCGATCTACTTTTGTGAGCCGAGACGCGGAACCTTTCGCTGACTAAAATGTGATCGGTTCGACTGGCCACATGACCGTCGTTTGAGTACCAGGTCGGGAGATATTTGTGATGATGACGATAAGATGACCGTTGGAAGAGTCCCCAGATCCAGTTCAACCATTCCAGTTCCCGGCAACAATCAGCAGATCACAGCATGGAGTCTTTCAGATAAAACTTTTAGCTGCGAGTAAAACGCCTCTTTATTGTGCTGTTCAGCAGCTGAAGTTGGTGCGTACACAGAGACGATACAGCCGTTTGTGAAGTGGTCCTCCAGTCCCACGTAGGTCATTCGGTTATTGGCTGGTTCCCAGGCAAGTGAAGCACGGTTCCCTTGTTGTGAGAGGGCGATTCCCACACCCTGTCTACCAGAAGAGTCGCGTGGGCCACTGCGGTACAGGGCGAAATGCGAGTTTACTCCCATGATATTTATTTCCCGAGCACCAGAGAATAGAATTCGGACCTCGGGCAAACCGAGAACATCTACATTGTGCTAATAAAGACTAAGCGTCGTCAGAATTCAGGTACCGAGGGTCCAGAAACGTTCGCACATTCCAGTACCCAATACGCAAAGTCTGGTCCCGATTGGGTAGTTCACCTCGCATACTATTCGCCCGAATCACTGGATCAGGGCTGCGGAGCGCATCGGTTCCTGCGGGAATTATAAGTAGAGGCGGGACCCTAACGGCCATCCCGTTTATTTGTTCGAGGTTGTCTGTTTTAGCTATTTGGTTCAAGTACCTAACCATAATGCAGCTGTGGCAAGCAAACTTATTTAGTGGCGGTTCACGCATTTTCTAAGGCTGTTGGCGTGCTAGACCCCAGTCATCCGAAAACTGGTGGCACTGTCATTGATGGTCCGTGACTGCTTATTCGCTAGACCTGGAAGTCCGCTTATTTCGCAGATAACCTCCGCTGAAGGCCGTTCCACTACCCGCCACTTTTGGAGGTACCGCCTATCCAGCAGCTAGGCCAACGGGTAACTCATCTTTCCGTAGCATGTATGAATGACTTCCGTTCCCCATGGTAATTATAGTTTCCGCATACATGGACTCCCACGAGCAGTCCTATGGAAACTTTGGTGGGGCACGAGATTAAGTATTCCCGTATTACAAGTGAAGGGGGTTGGGGTTGATATTCGAACTAGGGAACGAGAATAAGCATCCCCCTATCTGGAATTTAGCGCAAAGTCACCTGAAGTGCAAGTGGACACTTATTTCTGCATCCAAACGAAACTTTCTCCTAATTTCCTCGTCTACGGCACGCGAAGAGCACGTCCTCCCTGACCCCGCGGTCAGATATCGTAAAAAGGACAGTTTCTAACTGAAAGTCTGCATACTGCGCTGTTCGTATTGCTATAAAACAACTCCGACTAACCGTCCGAAATCAAAAGGATAAGGTAGACACGGCTGCGATGCTGGCAAGTATGGAGCACAGACCTACAGCGGCTGATTTTCTGGTAGAGATTCCCGTGGCAACATGTGCCATTGTAGCTCCTTGAACAAACTGCTTCTTGATTGATATGCATATTTGTTCTGTTTTTATCCCGTTAACGACTGAAAAAGGTGTCCATTCTTTGTGGTCATTTTCCAGTTGTCATGACGCAGTACTGGTGCTGCATGACGATAGGATTGGGAAAAGGGTGGGCCAAGGCTTCGTAAGTCTGCCTCATTATAATTCAGTTTACATGCAGGCCATTTTTGTCTGTCACCCACCTCCAACACAAGCCTCCCTCATCCTAACAACCAAAGTCTAGCGGTGAGGACGGCGTGCAATTTCGTGGGTGGCCGAGGCCACTTTGCTTTGTCCTCTCACTGAACCGAAGGTGTTAGCTTGTGTTGGAATCGCGTAGTCGCTCGGCTGTTTTAGAAGTACCCAATTTGGGGAGTGCTGCACACCCGATCATTGGAAAAAAGAACTCTAAATTAAGCTCCCAAAGTTCCTGCTCTCAGTCCCTACACACTGCGGCTGTTGACCAGACAAATGCGGTATAAACACTGTAAGCAAAGCTGATAGCTACTTCCACTCATTTCCGGCAGAATTAGCTTGAGAATCTGTCGGCCTAGAATGACTGCCATATTTTAGAAAAACCAGAAGGTCGGATGTGGTTATGTGCCCCCACCGGAAGTAAACAAACCCCAGCCACCTGTAATACGGGATCGGTGGTAATAGGGGTTTTTATAGGTGGGGCGGGGAACGCACAGGCGACGAGGCCAAGTAGTTGTATGCAAAAGAAAAGCTATTGGGAATGCGCGGCTGTACTTTGAATGGCTGATAAATAGTTACTCTAACCCCTAATCCCCAACTCTAACTCCAAACACAACCCCTAGCCCTAACCCCAACACTGTTGTGTTCATCAGGTGGGGTTACATAACCACATCTTACCAACCAGAGAGTCAGCAGACCAGTGAGGAGGCCAGCTCTAATTACTTACGAACTGGCTCCATGTAAGGTGGGACATTACTGTATTAAACGAAGCTCGATTGTGGAGACAAGATTATATGGAAGAAGTCGGAACAAGGTGTGTTTTCGTCCGGAGTGACGAGGTGGTGGAATCGTCTTCTTCGTCAGAAAGATATCTTTTATAAGGCGACTTCACCAGTTCGGAATCAACGACTGACGAAGCACGACAAGAAGTCTACCGCCTAACGGGAAATAATGTGCTATCCTTAATTGCGTCTATGCCTCGCAAATGAAAAACCGAGATCGTCCGAGGGACAAATTTTGCAAAAATCTACACTCCTGTTATGTTACAACAGTTGATTGGAACGGGGGCATCATCGAACAGAAACACATATTTCCCAGGACGGGTGAGTGTAGATGACTCCTTGCGACCCTACCAACTACCACTGTAAGATTCTACACTTAGCGGAAGATTTGGCTCACCGCTCTGGCATTCGGCCTACCGAAATCAGAACCCGAGACCTACGGCTCAGACAGATCAGGAACATGGGGCTCACCGTGTGCAGTTGGACTTACATTGATCATTATCTACATAAATGTTCCCCTCAGCATTTGGAGAGGAACTTTCGACCTCACAAGTAGAGACGACATCTTAGGCAGGCCGGTTAGGGAGGGCGTAACAGTTAACGGTAAATGCACATTAACCGCCACCAGCGAGCCAAGTCGCAGTTAAGAGTATCAGGACCAAATCACCCACAGGTGCATTATTTTTCAGCGTGGTCGTAGTGCTTTCCCATCAAACAGGCCAAACGTAGTAGGTACATGTACTTGCGCTGATATGGCCGGGACATACGCGAGCATATGTCACTCCCAGTGATGAGGAATTCGTAGGCTACGTGGCCGATGTATGAATGTCTGTGTTCGGCTGGCAGCATTAATGCGTTTAGTAAAGCACCCGCTCGAAACGGTGATAACGCGAGTCATGTCGAGGACGGCGCCTACAGCAGTTACACTCCAATTCGTTTATGCTGTCCAAATCTCGATCGATTAAAGTTCGTTTCCAATGGACCACGGATTCCACTCGACGGTAATCAGTAGTCATACATAGGGGGTGGAAGAACCTTAATTCAATAAAGTCTGATGCAGACTATTGGCCAACGGGTATTTTTAGGAGTGAGTCGCCCTCCACCCCACTCACATCTGGTAGTCTCGACTTTGCCCTGTCAACGGAATTTGGTTGGTACGGGAAGAGAGATAAATGCAGCGCAAGTCACCATTGCTCTCTGTTCGGGACAGTGACGGTCCCCATTGCTTAAGATGGATGGATTGTCATTAGGTATGAGGACACACCCATTCCTGATTGAATAAATACACGATCTTCAGAGACTGGGAGTGACAGATGGTGAGGCACCGATGAATTTCGGTTCAGCGAAGAGCTTGTGACTCATCTGGGCCGTGTTCACGCGCATGCTTGTGTTTTCGGTTTCAGCTGGTGGTCGGGGTTGTTATTGACTGAATAAGGGCAGAATGAACCCGAAACAGTACTATATCATTCCTCTCGCATTCTCCGTCGTCCATCCCCTCCGCTGGTATAACTTGGCTGACTTCGGCCTAGTAGTTGGTTGCCTGCTCATGACCTTTACTACCCACGCGGAGCTTCTTCGTATAGAGAAACCAATAGAACGGGATGCACCCATTTCTGATTATTTGAATAATCATATATAGCGGTAGGGGGCGCTCACCGATCGTTCTTACAGAACTGCCTCGTTCTGTTGTGCCTTACGGACTCTCTCTCTCGAGCCCAACCAGCAGCCGCACAGTGGCGCACAATATAGGCAGTATGGTATTGCCAACAAAAACAAGGGAGACTGGAATGGCTATTTCTGGTTTATTAGCCGTCGTCAGCCAGTCATACCCAACCCCGAAGTGTGGAACACCCGAGGCTCGATCTCGCGACCTGTTAGTTTGAAGTCCACGCCTCTAATTACTGGGTCACGAGCCCGTTGCCCTGTCGGTGTAAGGAAGACCCCATTCATTGGGACCCACGTATTTATTAAGCGCACGACAGCTGACTAGTGCTGCACAACATTGCGTTTTTGGGGATGAACGCAGCTGGCTGGGAGCCACCAGTCCCGCGGGATCCGAGTGTTGCAAGATGGCTCGTCGGCATGAACACACGCCTCACTTAACGCGATGGAAACAGAGCCAGCGGTGGGCAAGCAACCCAGGCTGTTTGCCCTTGCTTCTGAGACAGGAAGTTCGGTCAGGTTGGAAAGTTGTCGGGACGGCAAATGTCGAGGAGTTAGTGTTGGGCACAAATGGTGCATTAGAATGGGTAACTAATGAGAGATCGCACCCAAGGCACTTGCGCATCGAAGCACGTCCTCGGAGTGTCTAGCCGAATGACTCGAGTGGAACTCTAGACGGGCAAACGAAAGTACCCATCAGTTCGAAGAATTAACTAAATGATGTAAAGTGCATGGGGCAAAGTGAGCCCCAGGTGGTCTTGCAGCATTAGAAGTTGGTTTGCACGCCAGAGCTAAGGCGCTGAAATCCAAGATCGAGGAGGTTAAATCTTCGTGAATTAGAGGTGAACTATTGCGAGATCCACAGGGCTCGTTTTCTTGTGAGTTTTGATCCTCTGATCGACTAGTTGCAAGCTCGATCGCACGATATGCCTTCATGCTCTCAATCATAAGCGCCTGCAATTCATAAGCGTACAAAAATCTCGGTCTTCGGTTCAAACCCTGGGTGATCACTTCGGGAAATCTTGACCAGCTACCATGGACTGAGCTGACCAAGGCTACCCATCCCCATCTTATCTTTTCCATTCGCACAGCAGGGATTCGGTGCTTTTGTAGCCGAACTGTTTTGCGTCCGCCCACACGGAGTACATGCGTGCCCAGCAGCCCTAAAGGCATTTTTGCCGCACAAGTGACAGAATTCCCCGAGGATGTACCATAAAATTCACCAACTCAAACAGGCATGTGTTTCAACTCCAGAATCTTGCAAGTATTCCACTCCAGACGACGATTTCCTCGAAGAATCAATCTTATTCAGACTTCAGATGAATGCCAGTAAAGCCCGTATGGATGATGAGCGGATATGAACATGCATTCGGCCTATTAAACACTCCTAGAGGTTTGCAGCTCAAGAGGAAAATGCTCTCAACCATAGCCACCAATAAAATTCGTATATTTGCCGATGTCGGCAACGCGCCGGCTTCCCTCCGAGGCTTAGACTTGAAAATCGGCATCCCACGACGCATGAAATAACCCGAAGTTGAGTTCTAGGCATATCGCCATTGCAAACCTAGTTTAGGAAGGAACAGCGGGGTTGGCTTAAATCGGAACAATGTGGTCCCGCAACTGACAAACCCGAGCAGGTAATGTACTCGTAAAAAGCGCACGCTACCGGGAGGGGCAATGCGCGCAGAAAACAAGAGGTGAGACTGTTCAGTAGAACAAAAGGTGTATTTGTTAATAATACCGATAACCTGGCAGAAGGCTTAAGTTGGAGGACGCAAAGGCGGCGGAGGCTTCTAGAGGAAGAGGTCAACAAAAACGGAGTCTTACCTTTGCAAACGTTACTCTGCGTAGGTACAGCCTCTTCCGGCCCCTCCTCGTCTGAGCTGCTCTCCGATTCGTCACTCACAGCCTTTGAATTCTTGGGACTGCCTAAAACATTCAGCCGCCACGCGTTTAGTTCGGAGACAAGAAAGCAAGGCAAGGTAGGAGTTAAGGTCAGTGGGAGAATCTAGACAACGCGGGGGACGAAAGCTGTCCAGCACGGTGAAACAGGCGAGGATCAGAGATGAAGGGTCAGAGGGAAGTGGGCACCGGGACAGCAGTCCATTTAGTCAGGAATGCCACAGGCCAAGATCAACGACCGTTCGTGAGCCCCATCCCACAAGAGAACGCAGCGAGACGGCTCGGAGAGGTGGATCTACCACCAATGTACGGCAGGCAGCGGGATCGCCAATCTACACGACAGGGATGATTGGACGCGGGAGCCGGAAGTTATACACAAAATAAACCAGTAGCTGGATTTGCTAATCGAAACGTCACTTCCACCGACCAAAGTCGTTGCGTCTGACAAATCCCAGTGCACTAGAGGAACCCGGTGCAAAGCGAAGAGAACCGCCGAGTCCCGTGGGAGACAAAATGCCTCCAAACATGGGACTTCAACGTGTCAAAACTTTCTGTCGTCGCCATCCAACTCACCGTCAACGGACTACTATCAGTGCTCGGCGGCATGCGCTTGTGTTGTCTTCCGCGACGACTGACTGCGTAACTCATCAACCCGCCATATAACGACCATTTGCAAGTTATTTCTCGGCAAGTGAAGAATCCCCGTATTCAGCGCGGTGACAGGTAAGCGCATTCCTATGCGACTGTGAATGTCTCCGCCCCTGCTCACACACATCGATCAGTAGGCTGCTTAACATCCTGTCTAGCCACAGCCACTGGCTTGCGCTGATCAGAAATGGACGTCGGGATTGAGGAAAGTGCATGAAGATCCCACAAGTTTGCCTATAATACCTGGCCAGGTCGCGGTTGATCCGTGACGCGAGCGATGACTACACGTAGAGGACGGGAAGCAGGATCTGTGGGCTCACTTATGCCGCTGGAATCTCATTTGATTCTGGTTGAGCGCAGTCATGCGCATCTGACGCAGTGGTGGCAGCTCCATGTGGAAGTCAATGAGTGAACACTTTTATGCAAGGAAGGTGGACTGACTCCTTCGACATTAGTAGTATTGACCATAAATAAGCCTTAGATTCTTCCCGTCACGAGGTTCTAGGTCACTGAATCTGAGGCCCAAACTGGTTACATCAACATCCGAAACCGACAGATTGTACCGATCGGCCAATTGGGGCAGCCTTTGCATTGTGACAGTTCGACCGTCGTGCCCGACGATGTCCACCGTGTGCTCCGCAGCAAAGTTGGGGCGTAAAATATTTTATTGTGGGAGTGGATTTGCGCAACGCATGTCGCACTCTCTCCTGCTCCCCACCTGAACCCCGTGTCAAGACAGAATCAAAAAGACCGGAGGCGGGAGAGGACGGAGGTGGCCAACACGGCCGGACCCGTACTTAGGCGTACCACCACACCCCCTGGTCCCCAACAAACATTTGACCAGAATTTTAACACACAAGAGCAGCACCGCAACAACACCCCAACAAGGGTCAGAGGGACGTGCATGATGACTGGGGGGGGGGGGGGGGGGGGGGGCAAGCGCATCTACCGGCAGGAGACCAGGTGCCGGAGAACTGCCAGCGCACATCAGGCTGCGAGGGTCATGGTTTGCTGAATAATGGCATAGGAGACGCATGCAATCCATAAGGACTGGAAGGATGAGACGCAGCCCTGCATTTAGCCTTGGTCATCATCCTTCAACCGGTCAGTCTTCGACCGCGGGGTACTACCGACATACACGCACACACAATCCTCACATGCGTGAGTGTGTCAGAGGTCATTTGGAGGAGCCGCGACAGCTTTGCCCTCAGCCCATCAGTCCGCCACTCCACACAAGCAAACACAATTGGGCAGTCGGCAGCCTTCCTAGCCACGACTGCATTACGAACAGTAAAACAAACATAAAGACCCAATGCATTATTGATTCGTTTGTTTGTGACGTCGGGATTCGGCTCTAATTTCCCTCTTCACCAGTCAGTCACTTCCGTCTCAGTAGAGGCGGCATTGCGTTACAATAAAGGGTAAGCATACTTCCTACGCCATTGGGACATTTGTCAGCAAGATGGGCAAAGACAAATGCACAAACTATGTGGGCAAAATGATAAGAGGGACAGTAAGTGGAAGAAGCTGTACATGACGAGTGAGGAACATTCTAAATTGGGCATTCTCATGCCGTTACAAGCAAGACCTTAATAGACCGCCAATCCGGGACGGGTGCAAACCTCCAAATCGTTTCGCAGGGACGCGCAAACATGGTTCCTCGCTGAGCGCACACGTGATCTGGAATATATGCTCACTCAGACTGGCGCGGTATACCTAGCCACAGCCTGCATGCTATGGTGCGTGATAGAGATTGACAGTGACAGCCCTGTACGCGCTCCGTGACACTAACATGGTTGGTTTTTCTGGACAGAACTCGCTATTGTGTCTGAGCCTGCCCGCATTCACCGGCCAACGGCGGTAAATAAGTGAGAAGAACCATTGTTCTGTCCGCATCATCTTCGTCAACAACACCCCTCGGCGGCAATGATAGATCACCGTCTGCAGACTGCGTCGGAGGAAGGGAACTCAGCCGATAGTAGGCAACTTAGAACGCTGGCGTTTAGGTCCACCTTTATTCGCCCCGATATTCAGTCAACAATGAAGTAGAAGATGACACGGGCCGGTGCGATGGACACCCTGCCCCAGATGCGAAGAACCTAAAACGCACCGAAGATGACCTACAGTTGTCAGTCAGATATCGAGTCTGCACCAAGGTATCGCAACTGTTAGGCGCCGTCAGGATCACCTCACGAAAAGAGGCGCCATTTCGCAGAGACATGCAAGCAAGTCAAGCATTGATACAAGGTTGGCTTAGGTCGATAATAAGGAGTCCCGCACCCGAGTAGTCCGACCAAGTGACGCTTGTGTAGAGAGTACACAGTGCTGGGATGAGAAGGATGCGGGAAAATAGAGGGGTGGGAGTGTTCAGTCAAAAAGCTGTATTCCATAATAGTACCCATATCTTGTCAGAAGGTTCAAGTTGGAGGACGCAAAGGCGACAGAATAGTTGGAAAGGATGTGACAACAAACGTTAATTCTTACCTTGGCGGGCCTCAGACAGCACGGGTGCGACTTCTGTTGGCCCCTCCTCGTCAGAGCCAGATCCATCGCTAATGTCCCTTGACCTCTCAGGACTGCCTAAAACATTCAGTCGTCATGCGTTTAGTTCGAAGAGAAGAAAATAGAGCAGGACAGAAGATTAAGTCATTTGGGGAATTTAGGAGGCACCTGGACTGCCCAGCACAGTGAAACAGGGGTGGGCGGCCAAACATAGTGCATAGCAGTTTGCTTTGTCCTGTCCAATGCGCCCCTCGGCCAGTAATGCCACAGATCAAGACTTACGCCCGTTCGAGACGTAGCCAGATTGCTCGGAATAGTTAATTGGATTAAGACGGGTCCATTTTAGGGGTGGATCAGCCACCCGATTCGCAATGTCTAATGCGCATCAGCCATCGACACAGCCAATCCACGTGACGGGCGCGGTGGGCGTCACTTGTGCGCCTTGAACCGGTGTCACCCAGGATTGCGCTTGTACGACTTCGTGGAGGTGTCTGCAACGTTACAGCTGTTGCAGTGTACGCCCCAGATCGGGGTGCTGATGATAGAGAGGAAGCAAACTTACAGGCTGTCGCCAGGCGTGTTTCCGTTCGACCTGATTGTCGCCGTGACCGGTAGGAATGCCATGACGGGTGCAGTGGGAAGCCGTCGCTTGTCAATTTTGGTGGTAAATCGCCTGATCGTTACAAGTACATGTTTCCAACACCCTTGCAGATATCTTGTTGTCTGATACTCAAATGGTTGCCACACGAAAAGTCACATCGCCTGAATACTTGTCTAAGGGCGCTGGGACAGTCCAGTAATCAATTCCTACACAATTCGAGGTGCGGACTACGGCACAGAATACGTTTTTTCGAAGACACGGCTTGCGACTGATATGGCTTCTGTCTGTCCCCCGCCGCTTTGTCCCCCTGAACCAAATAGACCTGCTGAGAGTTGTAGTGAGGGTTGAGTCTCTTGTGAAACTACGTGATTAATAACGAAAGGACTGCTTCGTACAGGTTCAGACTTGAAGTGCCTGCTATGCGAGATCACAAGCTCTGAATGGCACGACCACTAGGAATTATAGAGTAAAATTGTCCTAGATATCGACACCACCCCAGTGGATCGGGACACGAGGAGGCTGTACCGGATCCTGGATACAGACCGTTTCCACAATTTGTCCGCATCAAGGACCAGAGACAGCCAAGGTGTGGCGATGGAGTCCGTGTCAGGCACGGCACCTATGAAAGGAGGATTTCACGACCGAATTTCACCGAAATTACTTTCTTTAATTTCTGTCTACGATCAGTGGACAAAGACCTCCGGCGCCCGTCAGCGCTGCGTTCGCTCGCCAACTCCGTTCCGCTAATCAACAGATTAAGTTCTTCAACACACACTGGCAGACCACCTCGGTGGTCATGGTCGGTTCGAGACGTAACGGTGTTGGCCGGCTCTTTGGTAGAACAGCAGTCCGCGGTGTTCCAATTAGGTTCACGGACAGCTGACGCTGGCATTAAAATAAACTCTCTCATGGCGAAGACAACCGCCTTTGGTTTTACGGTCTTCTAGCCGATGCCACACTTTCATGACAGACTTCGACAGTCGGGCAGCTCACTAATCCAATTCATCCATGGTGGGGGGAGCATCTGCTCCATTGTGACGGCCAAGTCTTTTTGTCCGAACAAACACAGTTTCCGCTGTACCCCCTACCGGATTTAAGCGCATCGCAAGCATTACTTTTTGGCTAACCTGTTTTCTTAAGTACCACGACAAGGAAATGTGAAAATCAAGACCCGATTTATTTACGTAAGCGGTTCAACTATGTCGTTTGTTTGTGCGCATCTTCATTTAAACTGAAAATTTTAACTGTGTTTCACTGTAGTAGGATGATTGGGGAGCTATATCCACTGGAAAACTGAACTAGATCACAACAAAAGGGCGCGTCCACTCCCTAGCTCTGAGGTATGTTTCGATGTAAACCCCCTAAAAAGGCTTTCAAGACTGTGCTACTTTAGAGAACTGTCAACTTACCAACGCCAGGGTTGGGCTCTGTCTCCTCCTCGGAATGGGAACCAAGTGAGAAGCAGACAGGAGCATCTGCAAGCGCACTAGGCGAGAGTTCTCGTCGTTTAGGCACCCGGTCGGAGTCCAAAGTACTTCCCTCAGCCTTCCGTCGCCTCTTCATTGCAAAGTAGTCCTTCAGGTCTAGTGCGCTGGAGTAGGTCTTAATGCCGAAATCCTGGTGGACGGTGCCGGGATCCTGCACTGTACCGGTGGTGGGAACAGCCATATCATCTACCGACTGCCTAGGCGTATCAGGAGCACTGAGCGGTGCGCCAAGAACTACCTTTAGGGACTCCTTGGAGTACTGAGAGACGTCTTTGGCGCGAACAAATTTGCCATAGTGCACCCGGGATCGACTGTTTTTCGACTTATCCTCCAGACTCGTCTTCGTGCTGGAAGCCTGCGGTTTGTGCTTACTCAGCGACTTGAGAATCTCGGAGAAGGCCAGTTGTTGTACCATACCGGTGTCGGACTCCATCGCACCCTTGCCGAGACCCTTTCTGCCATAATTGCAAGAGGACTAAGGAAAGAGGCAAGAAGCAGGGAAGACGGAGGTCGTTCACCATGCTACCAATGAGAACAGTGTCTGACAGTAAGTCAATGGTGGGAAACGTCTTCCTAAAAGTATTAAACTGAGCAACCTTCTGTGTAGGGTAGCATTCGCGGGTGAACTCAAACAGTCAATGGAGGTAGAAAGGAAGGAATGCAAGAACAACACGGGCAACTTGCTTGGGATCTACGAAATCTCAAACGAACAGATCATCCGGTATCAGTGTGCTTTAATGGAACTACATGAGGCTTTATTCATGCGCACACGCTGCAAGATCATGCCAGCCTTCCTGTAGGTGCGCGAAGGCTTCGCGATAGTTGAGGTTGAGTGGGTAACTGCGTGCGCCAACGGCCAGCTTTGCGGCCATTGCTGATTGGTCCTTTCACCAATATGGTTCACAAGGATCACGCGGAAGGTGCTTGAGCTGACGGTTGGTCAACCGGAGACCAGAAGCGATCTCAACACCCGAATTACACACAGTAGACGACCTAACCCATGAAATAGCTTGATCAGCATTTGCGTGGGGAATGTCGCATATATCTAGGGTGTCTACTTTCGTCTAATGAGTCGCAGAAAGCCCTTTTCTTAAGAATTCATCTCAAATGTGTTTTAGGAATGAAAAACAGGTCAAGATTAGGCGAAATCGGATTGAAATCGAGATGTCTAGGTAATTTTTTACGTTTTTTTACAGTAAAACATGCTAGGGCTTCTTGTTTTTGCGTATTGTGCTATAAAGAAACACTAATACGGGCAAGAAAATTTTTCAGTAAATTCCTTCTAGAAACGGAGTTAAGGACTTTACGTCCATGAAAATCTGGCGGATTCAGGCACGCGAGATCGAATTGTCTTCAAGAAACCGATAGCGGAGTAAGCTTCGAAAAGTATTTTGCAAACCTGTGCCTTCAATGTCATAAAATGCAGTAATGAACTTGTTTGATTGTAGTTTGTTTCAACACACCGAGAGTTAGTAGGCGTAAACATCCGCAACATGCTTTCACTTCTCTGTCACGCCGTGCGATAAAGATATCGGAGCAATTCATGTCGGGGGTTTCTTATGAGCGCATATGAAAACAGGCAGTTAAAGGGCTACCGTGTGAGCCGCCAGCCAGTATTCTTAAAATTAACTATGTTACTCTGTGAAGACCTATTAATAACGGAACACTGGCTGGAATTAGGCAAGGTAGCCCAAAACAGTCCACAAGCAAATAAGACGACGGTTCCATACGTTGGACACTAAAAGTACCCTTATATTCCCCTTTAAAACTATTTACGGGGGACATCTGTCAATGTTTCCCTTGTGTGTAATTAGAAGACGGATGCAAGTATTCGGCCTATGACAGCAAAACACCACGACGAAGCCATTGTTATGTAGGAAACTTTATGTAAACCGTTTGCTTTTTGCTCAAGAATATATTGACAATAGTCCTTCCTTCATTCCGAAAGAGCATTTATTTTTGTGATGAGGTCGTGTTCTTAGACAAGCCTTCGAAGTCGGCCCAGGTGATCATGTATGGAAGAACTTCATGCGAGAACACACTGTATCGACAAACAATTTCAACCGTCGGCGCCCGATGACTTGACTGGCCATTAAATTCGAACAACGACCAGTCTGACAGTCGAAAACGGAGACCAGCAATAACAAGGTGTTCAACAACGCGCGAAAGAAACGCTGTAACGTTACAGGATAATGTCACTGTTCACCGCTTAGAGGGATTATGATTCTAATTTAGCTTACGACTACAATCTAATTATAAGACCACAACCGGCTTTTCCGCCTTCGGCCTGTGAAGCATACTTTTTTCCCGCCAACAGTCCTGACCTCAATTCTATCGAAAATCTCTTTGCGTTGCTCAAAAGAAACTAGGACAAAGCAGGAGAACAAGTTTAATGCAGCAAAAATTGGATTTTGCGCTTAACAATTGCATAGACTAACACGCTGTATATAACTTAGTAGTCTCTATGTCCTCCGACTTACAGCAGTTTTAAAAGCAAAAGGACAGTCAAGGAAGTACTAGCACATTGTATTTGTCATTGTTTTTCATTACTTTGTCATTTCATCCCCCTTCTCATCTCTTTTTTCAACTAAACTAGGCCTTTGATAGTTGACCAAGCATAAAGCAGTTTTTATTTGATGATTTCCGAAGAGGAAATTATTTCCAGCTAGTAAGTAATGCTTTATAAACCAAACTATGCCTTCTTCTAAAGATCGGTCGTTTATTTAATTGAGTGAACCTTTCGGGGATGAGGAGTTAGCAGTTCGTGCGCCACACGGGTTTTAGTGCGAAGTTCGTGACTTTGTTTTTGATCGATCACGCACAGTAGAGCTCCTTGATAAGTTCAATGATACAGTTCAATAGGATTAGCGATATGAGTGCGTTCATTTGTCTGACCCATGTGAATAGGGCAAGCTGAACACCATAGTGACGCTGTTGGATTATTTCACCTAGCGACTCGTTCAGAAAAACAAACTCGAGTATAAAGGTCAGAGAAGACCACCTGACGAGCAATTGGTTTTTAACGAAACAGTTAGCAGAAAATAACGCAATGGAAGAATTTAAAGCTGCAATTAGAAGAAGAGATAACACTTGAGGCCAACATATGGGCTGGAACTACCCCTTCCAGCTAAGTGAGTATGAGAAATTAGGATAAAATTCAAAAAGTGCTCAAACGACAGACCTTAATAGGATCTACTATACCAGTTCCATCCTTGCCGAGCCCCGTAGCTGGAGTCCAGCCCATTTTCTTTAATAGTTGCTGTCCTATGTTGCTGTCATCGGTTGCGATTGAAGTGCCGGCAGTGGTGAGGATGTACGACGAACGCTTCTTTGGATTTATAAATGCCATAACTGTGGTAAGGGACCTAAGGGTGGGGAGGAGAGAGGGAGTGAATTGGGGCTCGATCGGGAAAACACGGAATCGGTGATAAAAAATATCTAACTAGAAATAGTGGGCGCACCTCTTTTTTGGCGATGGCGAGTATAGAGAGGACGATGTATCTGAATCTATAGGAATCCTTTTATCACAAATAAAGAACAATTTATAGGGTGAATAAATTGGTCGCTGTCTAACCAGAAAACTGTAACGCACTGCGCAAAATTTACAACTCTGAATCAATCAATCGTCCTTAGTCCACAGAACCCAGTGCTTAAAAACCATACAAGATGTAGACACTACGAGCCAGGGAAATGAACGTCGGGGGCGATGGTAAATTGTGCCGAAAGTTCTAGTTTACATGGTACCGTAACACATGGTGCCGTGAAGTAGTTCATTCAGTGACCTCCGATCCATGATAAGGTCCTTACAATTGGTTATGACGTTGACACTTCAACCCCGAACACCGTGCCTAATATCTTTCCCAGGGAGGCCATTTAGCTATGTTCCTAAATAATGCCACAGTTGGAAACTTTGACACACGTCTCGTCAATTTTCTGTTGCCGTATGACGCAACAACGAGAAGTACAGCCTGTACTGGGATTCTCTGCACTATCTGCGGGGCTTTTTGATAAACAGTTTAAACTTGTAGTTTTAAGTTCATAATTTCACGGTAAATCAACATGAGGACCTGCTCACAGTTGGGTAATGAAACGGAACCCGACAGCACGAATGACTGGTGTTTACTTGGAAACTGGTTTCAATGTGGTGGAACAGTTTCCTTGCCCCTTAACAACTCTCTCCGCATCGTTTATTTAGGCAGGTAATTGCATTGTGTTATCACTACGCAAAAAATTGACTGTACAGTCATATGCCGCCAAAAATGCAGGACAACTCGAAGGACACATATTATAACAGTGCAAAATGAAATGGCAAATTACAAACCTAAAGAAAAGCAAAAGACAGAACACGCCCAGCAAATTAGGATGTCAACCGAAAAACCAGGCGTATAGTGTGAACAGCATCCAAACCAACCAACAGCCGCCGTACAAGGTTTTTCAAGGTGGCTTCGGACACCAAGGACAAAATACCGAATTTAAGAATTCCACCTTAAACTCGGATCGCCAGCAGTAACAGAAGTCATTTTTTAAGGATATACAAGCCAATCGAATCCATTACTAGTTATGGGCCCGTGGAAGGCAAAAAGAAGGAGTCGGGTATCAATAGACAGAAAACAGTCTATGATTTTAATCACTGGCCTATCTGAGAAAGCCATTCACGATTCTACATTGCGAAACGCTGAAAACGTTTATTAACTATGACTGCCTTGGTTGCGACAGCACATATACTCTGTTTATGGGCCATTTTTGTGAAATTCGCATACAGATCACTTGTGACGACTTGGTCAATAATGCTGACATATCTGAGCAGAGTGGAAATATAGTAATTGCTGTATTTTTGCCCTTCCGATCGGATAACTATTTTCCTTAAATGGATCCATAGGAGAAGTATGAACTTCTGCCAAAACTTGATAGGCAAAACTGTTGTGATTCAAACCAGGAACTGAGAAAGATTTTCGACCCAAACTAATAAAAGTGAGCCGCCGACAAAAAATGAGTGTTTTGTGCGTACATCACATTTACCAGAGATCAAGCCGACCTAT
The DNA here is from genome assembly GCA_902702965.1 of Spirometra erinaceieuropaei. Taxonomy (NCBI): domain Eukaryota; kingdom Metazoa; phylum Platyhelminthes; class Cestoda; order Diphyllobothriidea; family Diphyllobothriidae; genus Spirometra; species Spirometra erinaceieuropaei. The sequence goes on from CACRXP010000968.1 coordinate 136,676, forward strand.
AAGCTATTGAAAACCAATGAGTTCACAGAAACAGATGAAGAAACTCGACGAAGGACATAAAAGGTTAGTTTGAAATTAAAAAAAAACAGAACGGAAACACTGCAACGGCAAACAAAGAAAGCCACATATTTTGCACTTTGTTGAACCTCATGACTCAAGCTTTGCAATAATAACGGGCAGCCGAGGTATGCAAACTGGTAGCTGTCATCCATGGTTTTGTCATTAATAATTTGCCGCAGAGTGACCTCACTAACACTGAAAATGTGTGTAAGCATATCAGTCGGCATTCCTTTAACCGCTAATTTGCGTATCCGTTCGTAGTCGAATGCTGAAAAAAACTGTTTCGACATCCTCAACGCTTGGCGCAACACAAAGAACCGACAGTATGTCTTGAGTACTCAATATATGACTGTTTGCGCCTACTAATCCTGGGCATGGCGAAACGAACTACTGTCAAGCATGTGTAATACTAAGTCTTATTGCACAAAAAGCTACAAATTCGCCAAACAAAATTTTCCTCAAAAAGAATCTGCTGCTCTTTTCTCGAAAACGACGCAAATCCACAAATCCATCATGACCTGATTTTAATGAGTAACAAGCGTCTGAGAAATTATATATCGTGGAGCGTATGACAGGTAGGTTCTCAGCCCCTTATCTCAATTCGCGAGGCTTAACTACAGAATTCCTAAAATGGATAACAATGATGACTTCGATCATCAACAGCCCTCCCTGCAAGAGACGATGAGACAATGCAGCAGATGTATAGTGGAGAGGCAACAGACGCTAACTTTTCCCCGAATGAAGTTTAAAATAGTGTGGCGCTGAAACTGAAGCAAGCAGACCCGTTGGCTCAGGAGAGGTGCATGGAAGGGCGAATTGACAAGACCACGAGGACGCTATTATTTTCTACCGCAAAAGGGAAACTGAGGTTAAAATGCCTGCACCAATCACCGGAGCATCTGTCTAATTAGTATTGCACAGTGGCTTTTTTCCTTAGTCTGCTCAATTACTTGATCCCAGATTTAGAGCATTTTATCTCGCGACGCTGTGAAGGTTCCAGGCACGTCATGGAACAACCAGGATTATCTTTGGGGCGCGCCAACTGCCAGATAATGTGGGGAAACTAGGACCACTCGCAACACCACGCTTGTTGCTGACACGAAACGTTTAGACAGCCTGCAATGCGTGGGACTCTGGAAAATAGCGATGTGGCTAAGATGACCTAGATGATTTGTGCTGACGGTCAAACAGCTTCACAAGAGCATGATGGCGTCAGCCGAAGTAGATAAGTTTCGACGACTACAAAGTTTGGAATGTCACAAATCAACTATAAGACACAAAATGAGCGTGCATAAGAATACATCCAGATATCAAAACAAAAATATGCCTTGGTAACTGCTACGTCGAGGGAAGTCAGGTTGGAACATGCCTTCAATAAGAGCACGGCTATCGAGTAAACGAAAACTGTGTTTATGTCGCTTATTAAAGCCGCAGAGAATGCGGGACATTTCCGGATGGAACCGGTAACCAGGCCACATGCGACTCAGATATTTCTAGGAGGCAACTTGAAATATCTTTTATTCGGATTGCCATCAGATTTGCCCTTTCCCTGACTATTCCTTTTCAACATATTAAATTGTAACTATACGCGACGGAGAGTTTTCTTCAGAGATGTACTGGTGGTGGAAGATATACAGGAACGCACCAGGGAGAGTGAAGTGACACTTCCTCTTTCTTTATAAGTGTAGGGCAGGCATACGCCAGCACCCGGCTAGGTAGACACGAATCTACGAATTCAACGCGCTAGCAGGGTCTGTCGACTGTGATCGGAATTGTGCACAGGAAAAGGGGTCATTAACGCAATCGGACTTCATTTGCATGTTCGACCTTAGGATTAATAGGCACTTTTGCTACGATGAAAACGGCGGGATTGGCACGATGGCGAAGTGTACTGTCTTATCTTTAAGAACAATTGGGTTCATAAAAGGCAGTGGAAGGACAAAACAGCCCAAAATGAGGCTCCAATATTGCAGTCAAGTAGCACATTACAACAGGGGTTGCGGAGCCGAAAAAACAGCCAGCTATCCGGACAGACAGCTAAGATTCTGTATACAGATCGAGATGAAAACAAGAACCACTTCACAGCCATTAAAACACTCCCTGAGTGTTGAGCACGGACACAAGTGATTTCAACGTAAACGCACTACCACGATCTGTAGACCGTGCTCGAAAGTATGGCTAGTTACGCACAAATGATCACCATCCCGACGAGACTTTAGGGGAGAATACAACCATCCGCCCCATTTACAGTTCCTAATTTCGGGGAAGATTAGGCCGTCTCATTGCAACTACCAACCAGCAATTGAGAGTTTGGTTTGGATAGGAACTGCGTTTAATCCGGAGGTCTTAGACTAGCGGGTTTGAGGCCGGCTGCAATGCCACCACCGACTGGAGAGTTGGCTGGGTAGGCAGCAGCTGATATCATGGACAGGAAGAGTCGGACGCGACTGACGTCCCCAAGACTGGTATGAAGCACACCAAACAGGGACTCGGATGCGGACCATTAACAGCGACCGAGTTTTATAATTCGGTTGGCAACCATGCCTGTCTAGCCGTCTTTGGAGTTCATGACATAACTACCGGACGCTCATTTCATACGTCATTTAACACTCCGTCTTGGCTCATGACCCCTTTACAGATAATTACACCGGCATCCACCGACGCCTGGAGGTGTAAGGGCTAAACAGTTAACCAGCCAGAACAGTGAGACCATGCCTCCTTTCCAATCAACAGTGAACAAGGAACGCATATATGCCACACCCTTCCACTAATGAGTCGACAAAGTAACTCATCGACAGTGAGAAAAAAACAAACATCTCCGGGCAGGCATAGTGATGACCTTAAACTCAGATGAACAATGAGTAAGGAAATCGACTTTATAGGGGGTCAAAACACTTTTGGGGCTAGTGCGTGGTGCTAGTTCACAGTCCCGAAAAGGAGGTAGGAAAATGATCTACAGGAAGGGCTAAAAGATCCTTCGTTTTAATCGGCAATGCAAACAACGCCACAGAATGATAAAAGTGAGGGGAGTAGGACGGGGACGGTACAGATTACAAGGATGAGCGAGAAGAGTAGGTGCACGTGTTCACTCCGAAGACTTGCGCTTGCGTAAGAACTCAGAGGAAGCCTCTGGCGACTCCGAAGAGGAAGATTTATTTGCCTGGGGTTGGTCAGAGACAGGGCTAGTCCCAGTCGCGGCTCGAATTCGGGAGAGGAGAAAGCCTTGGGTGTTGTCGATAGCTCTTCTACCGGCTGGAAAATAAAAAAGGGACGTCAATGCAGGTGAAATCAAATGAGGGAAAGCACATGCGAGTGGATTGTAACGGCGCACATTCTTAATTCTCACCATTCGCCGTTATCCTTCTATTTTCCAGATGACCAGAAACCTCTACTACGGCCAGTGCCGATAAGTCCCTTATATAGACGCCTATCGATCCTACCCCCGCCTATGCATTTGTTTTCTACATGTCCCATAGTCACAAACCGTCCACTTAATAAAAGTAAAAAGTTTAGCCTACTTTAATAAATTCAATAGAAAAACAATCAGAGACAATGTCATAGGAGCAGAGCATTCTTTACTGGAACTTGGCATAGGCCGCCATACCTCAAATAAGTGAAATATCTACCAGCTACAGCGGAAAAAAAAGTAGAAAAAACGCACGCAGTCAGAAAAACTGCCCCAATTGACAGCACAGAGTCATCGACACATAAATTTCGCGTCAGACTCTGAATTTGAGCTGTTGTGGGTGCGCATTCCCTCATTTTTCGGCTCACGAGACAAATCTACTATTCGTTTCCCGTAGTCCACCGTAGTTAAGAAGCATTCCGGTTACTGTAGATACTACAGATTATGGCGAGTCATGACGCAGCGGCGGACGCCATCGCCGTCTCCTCTGCACAGCCGATGCTTGCCGCCGGACTCATCAGAAAGGTCCCTTGAATTTCCCCTATTATCGGCATTCTGTTGATCGCATCAACAGCTGGAAGTCAGCCAAAGGATCAGCCAGAATAATGTCTGAATTCAAAGGCTTAAATACAAAAAGTTTTTCCGCCCACCGGCACATATGGTCAGAAGAGAGTTCTTCAAAGCACGCGAAACAAGGGGGGACCTACACAAACACACAGGAGGTGGAGCCTTCTTACTTCCCGATAGCCCGTTTGGCGGCAGTGACGGCCCGTTTCGCCCCATCGGCTAGACGCGAGAGCCAACTATCCCCCTCTTCTGATGAGTAGTCGCCCTTTGGAACCTCATCACCTTGAGACGATTCATTTGGCTTCGAAGAAGTAGATGAGTAGACCTGCTCTTGGGAGCCCTGCCCGTGGCTAGTTAGTTTCACGATGGTACGATGGAGGCGCGAGAGAGCTAAAGTCGAGAGGAAGGAAGTGGCACAGGAAGATGAGGCAGCGGTGACAGCAGCAACACAATCAGGGAGGAAAAGAATGTAGCGGTCGGCCTTACATTTCTGTACCGACTCCCCGCTAGAGACATACTGCAAACCCCCAAGACTTTCAGACCCACATAACGAATTTGCGAGCATGGAAGACCATGAAAACCCCGAAACAAAAGTAGCTGAGTTTATCAACAGCATCAGCGGGTCGCTTTTGAGCCGACGGTGCACAATGCGTTCTGGCAAAAACCCACGAATAATGAGGGTTCGGCAAATGTGGGTTATGGGAAAGCAAAAGCCATCGATCGAAATAATAAGGAGGCTTTTGCCGAACAGTAGAGACAGTGGGCGGGTACATCATATCCGGATGTTAGCTTAGCAAAAGAAACAACACACTCAAAGGCAGAATGAAAGTAATTGGCTGGATGGAATGAGTAAGGAGAATGACTGTCCCGAAACCATGCAAGCTCCGACTAATAGCCAGTACCTCAACATAGTTGCGCATCTGTCGCCAAAAAGGGAAGCATGCTGGTTTTGGACACGAGACAGTCGGACTGCGCTGGGTCTGCGTGGCCTTAACTACCATCTGAGGTCTGAGGCATGGTGGCCATCGCACCTAATCTCGTCATTAATTTGTCTGAGGATTAGGACAGACTGCTGATGCATAGCCGAAGGGGCACAGACCGATGCTGAGGCAGCCTTCCTCATGACAGTGCGGCCCATTCCTCCCTGGTGTAAATTCGACGCGATTAAAACTACCAGGACGAGTTAAAATTTGTGGAATGGAAGGCTGCCAGGTGCTGGAGGGTTCGATCCCCCCCTTCCCTCTCCTGAAAGAGGACTAGACTGAGATGACTCTTTCCGAATATGACCGCTTTCCCGATATCCGACTTTCATCCTAAACGAAGGCCGGCCCGTGTGATGTCAGAGATCAGCTCGTGGTTGGCACACACGAGGAAAGGCTGTAAAGCTTTGTTTGCCACTGCACCCACGATAAATTCCAGTCGTCCAGACACTACTATCTGTCGGAACACGATGGATACGGGAGTGAAATAGATGTAGCGCGAGTCTGTCGCATAAGGGAAAAAACTGTGTGATATTCAAAGCGTTCACCCCGTGGAGCAGTGGTGTATGTCATCGTTTGAGACGGCCGAACTATCGACTACCACAGAGACGAACTGGAGAAAAGGACGGACAAGGCTACGCAAGCATGCAGAAAATACCGCGTCCGGGGACTGGTCGTGTCTGAAGTTCGGACACAAGAGACCGGGACTTTTGGTAAAATATTGGTACGGACTAGACGGTGCGTGGTGTCTGGCCGGCCAAAGTCTACGTTAGCCTCTATAAACAGACCTTCCACGCTATAAAGACAGCGCCAATCACCAAAATAATTGCAATAACAAGTCGTGCTTCATGTTCGCGTAGCTATCTACCTGGATACTTTTCCAATAACAACAGTCCCATTGAGTACCTAGGGCAAAACAAACTCACCCAACAGCCAAAATAACCACTTTTCAATTGAAATAAGCAACCAGGCACTATAAACGGCCAACGCTGGACAGGAGACATAATCTAAGGATCTATGGCAGAGCCGCTCACCAGATTCCGTGGAGGCAACGCCGTCAACAGAACCCTTGACGTCCGTTTCGGTTTCCGCAAAGGCCAAAAGGAGTGCACGCTGAAGTTCAGTCAGACGTCTAAAGCAAGAGGAAAAAAAACAGGAATAATGAGTACAAAACATCGCGGTGTCTGCGTGTGTTGCCCCCCCCCAAAGAGGCTGCATCGCAGGTGCGCTGGACTACCACCAGGGGGGTTAGATGGACTCAAGGGTCGCAGTACTTGAGTTGCACAGAGTCAGCGCACATGCTGCTGCCGTCGCACATGTGCGTGTGCTGCGCCGATGAGGTTCGCCCCCCCCCCTCCCGTCGCGTCAGCCATTGCACTCAAGTAAAATCACCAGCTGGTTGACAGGCTTGAACAGTGAGGCGGACAACATCGGAGAACTCATCGCCACGGCAAATCAGCGCATGCTTCACTACTAATATATCTAAAGGGCCTGATTCTATCCCGCTGCGTTAAACGTAGTGGCTTAGAGGGCTGCCAACTGGCAGGATAACTCGACCTCCCCCCTATGAGAGTATTTTGGAGTAACTGGAGGGCCGAGGGAAGGGCCGTACTGGCTCTAAAAAAAACAATGAAGCATAACTTTATCAGAGAGTCGACTATACGCTGGTGTTAAAACAAACAGAAGGCTAATTTACACTTGAAGAAAACGAGACTTCTGCCGGATGGACATGACAAGCTCGCAGGTTTTTTCGTTACGTGAAGCCAGGACCGGTCGCTCCCGAAGGGGAGACACCCTCAGAACATCGGTGGACCTATAAGTCAGTTCCACCGAACAATATAATGACAGAGAGCTTACGAAATGGCTTTCCTGGGTGTAATAATTCTATTGGGTTGTTCCATGAGTTCGCGAGCCTTCCAATTATTCAAGATTTTATCGCGTTATAGTTTGTTTGATGTATTCATGCGATAGATGTCACTTTGTTCTCCTGGCCAGGCGCTTGTAGAATTCGTTCGTAATTTTCAATTTGAATAAACTTTGGATTGTTTACAGCTCACAGAAAATGGAGTATCAGGTCGACAAAAATTAGCGTTTCCGACATTATTGGCCCGACACCACCTCGTCCGCCAATAACGTAAGACATTTTTGTAGCTGATTATTACCGGCGATGAAAAGCAGTGCTTATACGTGGATGTGGAACAAAGGAAGGAATGGGCTAAGCCCCAACATTCAAGTAACACCTAGAACCAGGCCTGATTGTCATCCTCGGCGGCTTGTAACACTTGCTGTTGTAAGATCCGCGCCGTCCTTACAGAAGCCTAGTGAATGTTGTGGAGAGCAGATCGTGTGTGGCATACGCAGACAAGGTTGTTTGGCTTTGTCAGCTATCACACACAGGCCCCCTCCGGCATTGTCTTGACACGGTCTTGCCATCGAAACGTCTAGCTTGAAAGTTGAAATCAGAGGACGCTGTGGTAGTGTTTGACGGTGCAATTTACCTACTAGGTGGTGCAAGGTTTACAGTCTTGATCAGTTGGCGTGTATGAACGCCCAAGTAAAACAGGCCTCGAGCCTTCCAGAGGCAGGCCCGTGGATAGATAAATAAGCGGCTCCAAACACTTGATAGTGCTCACAGGCGGTCAATAGAGCGAACATTATAATCACATTTCTGATCCGTCTCTGGTTGAAGCTAAATAAAAACTGACGCATCAACGTAGAAGCTGACGAGACGGGCAGTACCTCAAGAAGAGTGTAACTCTTTTTATCACAATGTCATCCCTGTCGAAAGTCGAAGTTCCCATCAGAGACGTTGGTCGGCGGCGAAATAGAAATAGGGGGGCGTGCGGGTTGTATCCTCAAATAATGTCACATGGGTCGAATTATTAATTTAAAGAAGACCCAAAGAGAAAAGAAAAAGAAGAGAAAAAACTCATAACAAAAGGGTAGAGTTAAAATCACGGCGTCAGTAGCTTGTTGAATACGGAGTAGCTTCTTCAGAAACATCCCGTGCATTAAACACAGTGAACTTTGGTTGGTCAAGCCACCGGCATGAGAACAAAGACGGAAAATATGTATTACCACGAAAACATTTTGCCCACTAGGGTCAGTATTCTGCCTACTTTGGCCCCGAATTGTCTCCAGTCAGAATTCGAAGACAAACACGGGGACAGTCCGTTGGTTGGACTTTCAGTCAAGTGGTCTGCACATCCCTGTAGTAGGCGTGACCACACACGTCGTTAACGGAACAGTCCAATGACTGAGGACGACTGATGCAGACGTGGATTGGAAAGACGAAGAAAGCGACAGCAACAACCTTGGTGTCCAACGATAAGTTGGTGCTCGCTGATCAGAAAAAGCTAACACAACAGTCGGTCAGGCTGCGTATTCACGTCGCTGGCTCGCAGACAGCCAAGGAAGGATTCGAAATCAGCTGGGAAATTGTCCTACTTGACTAAATAAGATAACACCAGTCCAACACTATGCATGGCCAGCTGGCAGAGAAAGTAATCGTGCCTAGGCTCACGATCATAGGTGATACGCGAGCAAGACAAGCTTTGAGGGCAGGGAACAGTTCAATGCTTATAAGTTGTAACGCCGAACCTGGCATTAAATACGTCTATAACGTCTTGACCCAATGGAGACCGATAAACGGGAGTCCACTGTAGTTCAAACACAACCGGACCGATTAGGGGGTTTATCTTAGGTCTAGGGTATGCAAGAGAGGAGTTGATGATGAAGAAATGAAAAAAAAACAATCTTACTTAGGAGTGGCGATATTGATATGGATGTAGTGATCGCCGTAGCCTCGTCCATTCACACGGCTAATCCCTTTGCCTGGCAATCGAATGCGGTCGCGACTAGAAGAGCCGGCGGGGATCTAAAACCACAAAAACCGTTACTGTAACTCGAGCAGGCTGGCGTGTGAAGGGCTCAGTCTCACGAAAAAGATCGGTGCAAACGACCAATTTGGCCGATCCAGCAGACTGGAATTTTCGGTCACATGTGGTTATGTAGCCGCACCCGAGGTAAACAAACCCCAGTCACCTGTAATACGGGACCGGTGGTAATAGGGATTTTTACAGGTGGGGCCGGGGAACGTACAGGCGACGAGGTCAAATAGTTGTATGCAAAAAAAGCTATTGGGAATGCGTGGTTGTACTTTGAGTGGTTGAGAAGTAGTGGCCCTAACCACTAACCATAACCCCAACCCTAACAGTATTGTGTCCATAAGGTGGGGCTACATAACCACATCTTACCAAATTCTCGTCATTCTCCAGACAAACAAATGGCTAGGGCGTCAGACAGGAGGACAGCATTGGTCGTCCAAGAACTTGTTGGATACGATAGAGAGAGGGCCGGCGCCCTGAACAAGCACATTTGGACAAAGAAGAGGCATGAGAAATATCGATTTGCAGGAAGTAGCTGGGGGACGATATACGGAAGAACTTTACTCGACGACGCTTCAGATCCCCGTTCGGGTCCATCACCAGAAACAGGAACGGATAAGGGTAACTCACACATTCATCACAGACAGTCGTGCTTGGCGCAATGAGAGCCTGACCACCTGCACCCGAGTCGTTAATTGCAGCAATTTAATCACCGTTCAAGGATACTGCCATTGTAAGTAGTGCTCACCGTTAGCTCCCGCGCGACTAATTACTCTGTCCGGGCGGGGTCAATGCGAATGCTGATGGAATGCGGGCAGGTGAGCCATGACTCAAACAGCTCGCGACTCATGCATTGTCAGTTCTCGAGAGAATTTCGGCCTCGCTGAACTTGAAAGTGTGGCCAGGTCACATCAAATGCGTTAACGGGCGGCGCCATTCCTCCTCGCTGTCAGTATGCGTTCAGCCACCCTCGTTATGAGGAAACTTTCGGTTTCTCCGGCACAGTTATTCTCTCCGCAACTGTACCAGATCCGACGAACGACTACAGACGTTTAATGTCGTGGCAGCGGATCTGTCAGACTGACTCTTTTACCGCCTGATAGCTTGAGAGGGCAACTGACGGCTCCCGAGAAGTCCTTAACATAGAGGAGCGCCTGCCAAAAGTTGGGGTCCAGTGAGGCTTGGCTCCTTGTCTCGTTTGTGCATGTATCGGTTGACGAAGCTGTGTTGGTGGCCATTCGTCCTGAGTCCCCCGTTGACAGAACTGCAATTCAGAAACTTTGACTTTCTTCGATCTGTTTGAGTGGGTCTCAAAAAGGTGAGATAGCATGCTTACGCAACCGAGTCTGTGGCCGTTTGGGCGGTTGGGTCGTCCATGGGAATAAAGACCTCCCAGTACTACATATGACATTGTGCTAAATTCCAGGGGGTTTCAATTCCAGTGTCTTAACTTTAATCCTCATAAACCTGACACTAATCCTATCCCTAACTCACCCCTGAAATTTGGGGCAAGTTCACCTGTCATACCGGGGAGGTTCCTCTTCCCGTGCTTAACCGGTGGTTGCTGTGGAAGCTCAGTACTCACACTGTATCTTTTCCTTTCTTGAACACTTTGGTCTTCAAACCACCACAGTCTTTGTGGCCGACGAGGACATTAAGAAAGGCCAGCTGGTTGTTTTCTTTCCATCCATCGCACATTGTATGCTCAGGAAGACGGTGTTAAGGTGTCCTTTGAAGCTCAACACCTGGTCCTGTTCCACGATGATAACGAAATCATCAGCAAGTCGATGTCGAATGCTGGGCAGATCACCGTTCGCTTGTCTGGAATGGATGCTGTAAATCCAACCGTCGGTACAGTCTCGAGGGAATATGCACCAAGGAAGCTAAACACGACAATATTAGACCTGGCTAAACGCAGACGACAGTGCTCTCAAAAATGAACAGCAATCATGAAAGTCGGAAATACTGAGAGTTGGTGAAGAAACACGATTGTAACGCAAGTTCTTGAGCCGTGAAGTCGAAGGGATCAAAAGTAGCTTGACGACAATAAGGAAGTCTAAAGGCCCTTTATCCGACGTGAGCTAACTTCGCAACACATGAAAGAAACACGACCGCTTCGAGCAAAGCTGCATTCTCTCCACAGCAGCCGTGTGAAAAGGAGATTGTGGAGGACGCAGAAAAAAAACGGTTGACTGGCAAGGCGAAATGAAGACCCTCGTTGCCACAAATCCGTCATAACGGCTCGTGAGTTTAACTTCACAACCACCAAGATAATCGGCCACACAGAAGGGAAGATAAGCCGGGAATTAATTGAAGCCTGAGCTTCGGATGGGAACTCGGCTAATCTATGAATCGGTCCGGCGCCGGAATACAGAGCCCAGCTCAGTCACATCCGGTTTTGCGTCACTTATGTTTGGTTGGCTTGTTCTGTTGCCGGTTTTATCTTCGACGATATCCGAAATCTCGGACAAATGAAGCAATGGTTCCGGCGATCGAACAGTATTCTTCTGACCCCAATGTGCCAAGACATGTGAAAACATGGATAAATCAGGCAGGACCTTAAAGACGCAACCAATGTGACCTCTAAAAACGAAATGGAAACCGCCAAGTGAGTGATAATTGGCGGACCATAATCCTGTTCGCGTTCTCCTCAACCACCTAACTTTTCACATGGCACAGAGATGCATTCTGACGATAATCCGGACTCCTAAAGCACTGTAGAGCGATCAGTATGACATTAATTGAATGGCAATAGCGAGAGATGTAAAGAAATGGGAGCCAGTCTGTAGACCACCTCCGCATTATACCAAAACCGAAACGAACTCAAAAAAACAATGATGAGGTCCAGTGTCTGCCAAATGGACCATGACATGGTGACGTACGTCAGGAAGCGTAAACATCGGGAGTTTTGCTTTGATAAATGAAGCAAAGCCGAGTTGCACGCTCCTGCCAACTCTCTTCCACCTGGCATTCTCACAACGTTACAAGACGACACCGGGAGGTTGAACCAGATATCGGCATTAACCATCGGATGAAAGACAAACCAGTACAAAATTACTTGTATTCAGGCTGTCACAAAAACCTCTAGGGCAGGGGGGGGATAAGAAACCTTATCATCGACTAAGTCTAAATCACTTCGCCACCACCGGAAACGCCAACAATCAACACGCGGAAAACTGTCACGGTAACTGCTAGTGAAAATCCTTTTGCAATTAGAGACCGTTTCGGATACTTAAGGGCCTTACCACAGGGTATATCAGAATTAGCGACGAAATAGATGCTCGAGGATCTAAAGTCACTCAGATTTTTGGCAAATCAAACTACTCAGTGGCATCCTCCTCGGCACAACAACTAGGGTGTGTCGGGCTTTTGTCCTTACAACGCTTTTTTACGGGATGGAAACAAGAAGGTTTATAAAAAAAACCAGGCGGGAAAGCTGCTGAGAAAGATCCAACTTCGATGGAGCGACCATGCTGTAGGATGGCTGATGAGTGCTTGCCTAAGCAGCTCCTAGGCATGACATCATTACGGATGCCCGTAGGCAAGGCCGACAAAAACGACAAGAATACAGTAGATGTGCTAACTCATGAAGTGTTAATAGAAATTGTGCAGTGCGTTTTCGACTCGAAAAGATTACTGAAGTCGGGTTGTAACATTGATCAACGTGCAGCATAATACTATGATAAGTAAGTAACTTTAGGATGTCGGCTTTTGGTCGAGCTTCTTTCCGGCCGCCTGTAACGATTACACTGAAAAACGACTGTTTAAGTAGCATGAATTGTCTCATTGATTTTTGATGGCCTTATGAAGTGAAATTTCACAAAAAAGTGCATATAAATATTCATTCCTTTACTCATTTGGCAGAAAATAACGTCTTCTTTAAAGGAAGACAAACAGGAATTCTCTTGCTGTCGCTGACAGAGACGTCACAAGAAGAAAAGTTTTCATAAGGCCACATGTTAGTAGGTCGACCAGTGGCGAATGAACTTGAATTCGGTAGAAAATTACGTCTTCTTTAAATTTTATACTTAAAGGAGCGATGTGATTCGGTTTCAAAAACATTTCTAGCCTCTTGATAATTATGTACATGACCTGTTGTTACACCTACATTCAGGGTTTCCAAACTACAAGCTGCATATTTTCCGTGTACGAAAAGTCATGCTTTTCTATATGATACTAGGAGGAGACTATATGGGGTTCATGAAATTTTGCAGTGGATTTGAGCTATATTGTAAACTTTACAAGCAATATTAGTAAATTTAGAGACACGATGTTTCATGAACGGACACTTCTCCGTCTTAAAAAAATCTCATAATTGGAAAATGTTTAAAACTGAATTTTACCCTTTTTTTAAGCATCGAATTTAAAGACGACGTAATTTTCTACCAAATGAGCAGGAGAATGAATATTGTTATCCATGTTTCCTATGAAATATGATTGAATTTACAAAGGTGTCGAAAATCTATGATAAAAAGTCGTACTACTTAAGTAGTCATTTTTCCGGAGTGTAGTTTTCGCAGGCGGCCGGAAAGAAGTTCGATCAAAAGCCGACATCCTAAAGTAACTGAATTATTACAGGATTATGCTAAAACCCTACCTAAGTGATATTTTCGAGTCGAAAACGCATTTCGAAATTTCGGTTAACATTTCATAAGTTAGCAAATCTACTGTACCTCGAGAATCCCACTGAAAGCGTCATAGCCAAGCGAGAGTCCTGAAAGACTTTTAGGCAGCACTGACACGCGTGAAGATCTGCCGTAAGAAGTGAAGTGGCCATTTTAGAAATCATGCACGGAAGATCAGGGCAGATCGCAGACCATACAAAACTGGGCTGTCTCAAACCAACACCTGACTCCTCTCCAAATGTCCCCACCGACAACTCACGAGCAGGGCTCGATATGGCCTTGTTGGATATCTTCGCACCAACTGCAGTGCCAACACGACCATTCCATCCTCGCAACACATAACAGTAGCATCACCAAGGGTATTGCACCCACCTGCGGTCGCACGGTCCGGTCCTGGCTCACCCTGGTAGGACACCCTTAAGGTCACTGTGACGGGGACATCGCTAGGACGCACAACAACTTCCAATTCATTTCTTACCGCCATAACCAACCACTCAGACAACGCAAGTCCTCCGCAGGACGTCGCCGGATTGGCTAACCATGCGGCGCCTGTTGATCCGACTGAGGCGCAATTGGTGGAGTGAAAAATCTCACTGCTGGGCCTGCCTCACCCGCTGGCACCTAACTAAGTTATCTCCACGTGTGGAAACTTGACCACCAAAAAACGAAATCATTAGTTGGGCCAGATGCCCGAGAATCTGTCGGAGGGCAACAGGGAGAACCAGTAAAAAAGAGCCTCAACGAACACTCCTCAGATCCGTCCTATTCGCCAGAAAATTAGTGCGTTAAGAAGACCAATGCTGTCGTATGTGCATAAAATGACAATCTTCACTAAAACATGCATCATCACTCAAGACACATCCAACACGCACCCAGAAAAATCCAGCCAATTCATGCGCACTAAAAACCCTGTCGGCCAATCGCTGATGTGGCCGCGCACATCTGACAGCCGCGAATCTACTGCAGCGCAACCGGAGGAGCATGGTGCGTGAGTCTTTAATTGCCGTCGGGTTCATCTTACCTGGCCACACTGTTTCTGCACATTTTGTCATCAATGGCATGGGTCTAGACAGTCATATGCGCATATGGAAAAAGAACCGCTAAAACAGCATCCACAACTCATACAGAAGTCGTGAGATGAGGCCTGTTGTTCATGACAGGAGGTGCATTGTGCATGTGGATGCTTGGGTGTGTCAAGCGATAGATGGAGGCCGCGAGCGACGTCTGCAAGGCAGTTGCTGCGGATGGCATTCGGAGCCTAAACGTCGTCATGGCTGCCAAATCAGGCTAATCCTGTGTCACCGCGCCAGTTCTGCGCAGCCCAGTCGAATCGTGGGCAGCGGGCCGAGAGGCGATCTTAGTTACCACTGACTATGTCAACCGCTTAGATGACGAGAATGCGGATAATGACATTTCCCAAAAAGGTACTGATTATTAATTCAGGGCTATACGCAAGTTCAGATTCCTACGCAGTCAAAGCTGCGGCCCAAAGCACAACAGTGGACAAGTGACATTGCAAAGTCGAGGGAAAGCAAAGATCCGGCCAGGTGGATGGTAAAGAGAGAGGGGGAGGTAACGTTTCCCAAGAAACAACATATCTGCCGAGAAACAATGGTAACAGTTGAAGGGCGGATCTTTTTTGCAGAAAAGGTACAATCTTACACCCGCCTGCGGTTAGATACTCTCTCAAGTCTGACTGAGCTGTCAAGTCCTGTTACTACTCATGAACTACTGACTGTTTAAGTAAAACAGCTGTTCAATTATTTTCAATTGCTACTGTAAGCAAAAAGCCACTCGCAAAAGGCCCTGCCGAAAGTCAAAATCCGAGAGGAATATGGAGCTGAGTTGTGAAACCTGCTCAAACTTGGATTTAGTAGTTAGTACCTTCAAAACGCTCTGGAGAGACTCTACTCAGTACTGAAAACATAAAGCGCGCGCTGTCTTCCCAAGCACCGAAGAAACTATATCGCGATGTTGCGCCGGTGCCTCGACAAAGGCCAATGCACCGAAGGTCATACGGACGACGCAACATCTGGCAGTGAATAGTCTGACAAAAGAAGAAGCGATCGCTGAAACAAGGTCTTTATTGGCCTGACGTTTCGGGTTCTCACTTGAACCCATCGTCAGAGACAGTGGCAGAAAAGGATGGCTCGTGCACAGGAAGGTGCAGTATTTATAGGATGCAGTCGCTATGCTACCGCATACCTAGAGCAATTAACAGCGCTCCCCTTCATCACGGAGTGTTGCCTGCTGGAAAGCTAATCGCTTGATGACCGGCATGCAAGTTGCTAATTGCTGAAATCTCATCACCCGTGTTGGATGTTGGCATGATGATTGCTCGGCCATCTGGCTCATCGGCTTGCGCGCTCCCCGAGTGGTCAATTACTCTGGCCAACCTATGCCTCAGCACGGAATATGAAGTGAGGATATCGTTACACTTGTTGATAGACTGAGGTCTCGTGAAGCACGACTCAAGAAACTCGCGGCTCACGCGATTATCCCCTCTCGCGAGAATTTCAACCTCATTGAACTTGAACGTGTGGCCGGGCCTCGTCGAATGGGCCGCGACCTGAGAGTTGGCGTCATTTCTCTGTACCGCTGTCACGTGTTCGGCAATTCGCGTCCGGAACAGTCTTTCAGTTTCTCCGACGTAGTTACTTTGTCCGCAACTGCACCAGATCCCGTAAACGACTCCAGATGTTTTTTTTTGCCGTGGTAGTGGGTCTTTTGGTCTCATCACCTGACGCTTCATGGCGTCGGTGTGCAACTCCAACCCCAAGTGGTGCAAGAAGGCGACTAACGGCCTCGGAGACGTTCTTGATGCACGGAAGTCGTTTACCGGATCTGGTGCAGTTGCGGACAAAGTAACTACGTCGGAGAAACTGGAAGACTGCTCCGGACGCGAATTGCCGTACACGTGGCAGCGGTACAGAGAAATGACGCCAACTCTCAGGTCACGCTGTCTCTGCTTGTGATTGGAGACGAGTACGACAATGCCTGACTGTGCGAACCTTTACGAATTCATCCAGTACTGTACGAGTACAAGCCTGGGATGGCAATGTCGATAAACACAGTAAGTCGAGCAGTCTCTCCGGGCAGTAGACAGGGCAGATTCGACCGGTGAGCCGGAGTGAGGCAAATTGCCATCCAGAGGGGAAAAAATAACAGCCAGACCAGTCCTGCCAAAAATGGCTTCTATCCACGGCCAACAGTGCGTTCGGATATAACTCCGATAATTGCAAATCTCACCACCTAACGCTGCCTCCCTCTCAAGCCCCTCCCCTTCCCCCCAAACCCAGCGCTGTCTTCCCCTCGCGCGCGCACCGGAGTGAGCCAAATTGCCATCCAGTGGGGAAAAAAGGGTAAGATGTGGTTATGTAGCCCCACCTGATGGACACAATACTGTTAAGGGTTAGGGTTAGGAGTTAGAGGTTACGGTTAGGGCAACTACTTTTCAACCGCTCAAAGTACAACCGCGTATTCTCAACAACTTTTCTTTGCATACAACTATTTGACCTCGTTGCCTGTGCGTTCCTCGTACTACAGGTAGCTGGGGCTTGTTTACCTCAGGTGCGGCTACATAACCACATCTGACGGGAAAAATATAATAGTCAGACACCGGACAATGTCCATAAAGGGCCTGATTCACGTGGTGTCTTTGCCTGCAACCGATGAACAATAAGAAGTCGGAACAAAAGGTGGCACAGAACTTACCGTAACCAGAACCTGCTCGTAGATACCAGGCACACGGACTTTACCACCCAGAGCCGCCTGGGCAAGAGATATGGTGATGTCGGAGTGGATGTCGGCACCATCGCGACGGAAAAGACGACTTGAATCCACCCGCACCGTGACAAAGAGCTCCTGTGGTGCTCTGCGGGCGTCACCAACAGATACTCGGAGCATCTGTCCATCTTCAACACCTGAAATATCGAACAATTCGTCCGGCTAGTAAGCTCGGTGATCTAAAGTGCTCCTTAAAAATACCAAGTTATATGGATTTTTGCATGTGTTTGGGTCAAAAATATCGCGGCGGAGCAACACGGATCCGGCCTTAGAAACAAGGAGTCGTGAGAAGACTTTAGAAAACGCACATAGTAAAGGGCTGCTAGGAAAAGCGAGTAACATTAAAAAGCCAGTGTGAAGCCCCTGTGAACGACTGAAAACACGTAGGATAGTGGTGGTGGTGGGGGGGGGGGGTGGAGAGGAGGAAGGGTAATACGGTCTGGCCCACAGTCATAGGGTTACGCACTTTTTGTTTAAAATATCAGCAGTATTGCATAGACCAATGCGGTCTCTAGCGAGATAGAAGGGCGAAAACCCTTAGGATGAAGGTCTTATGCAAATACTACTTAAGATGCTATCAAGTAACAAGAGTTTTCAAAATACAACTGCCCTACGATGACTCAGACGGTGGAGCCCCTGATTACATTTCAAAGGACACATGATACCCATTTCGACTCGGAACATCAGCATGACATTGATTTATGTCGTTAACCCAGCTTCCCAGTTTTGTTCCACTTGAAGCACCGCCGAACTAGATGAGCACACTTACTTAGTTATCATTCGATTAGATAATGGTTTCCACAGATTCGCGACTGGGCTAAAGCTGGGATGGCTCGGAGGTGGACAGACCGCTGTCCCATTCTGTTTGCTTCCTAGCTACTAGTTGGTCCTACAGCTGTATTGATTAAACAGTGTATAGCAACCGCAGCGTAAGGTTTCTGAATGCATGACTAAGCATCTTGCTTTCCAACTTCTTGGCCCAAAACGAGGTTCGCCTCCCACGCCAGGGGCTACTGTAGATGTCATTGGGCTCGTTACGAGGGTAATGCTAGTAGTGGTACCAACCGTCTGGACAATCCAAATTAGTCTTTTTTTCATCGGAGAAGACCAACCTGCGCTTCCGATCCGCCCAGATGATGTGATCTTCAGCCTAACGCATTTGTTGCTACCTGCGGTGCTTCATCAAAGGCGGCATTCGGCTAACTTCCCGACAAGTGGATAGCGACGAAGTCGTTAGGATCCTGCAGGTTGTAGCCTCTGAAAATCTCGCCTGGTGGTGTACACACTATTGTTTTTTGCAGAAACACCGCGTTATGCTACTCTTTACGCCCGAGGCGTATAGTTATTCATTCACGGTTTTAGATCACTTCAGGTGTCGTCCGATCTCTATACTCCTAAGAGTCATTTCACGAACCTTGAAATTCCGTCTTACCCAAACGCCGTTAGTTCTACTCTTAGCATTCGCAGACAACGAAACGTGACTGAGATGGGTCGACTTTGGGAACAAGTCAATAGGTGAGTGCTACTCACCAAGTCGTCATCACTTTATTACTCGACGGTGACAACTCGACCTGAACACAGCGCAACATCTACATCGCGCCAGATTCTAATTTGCACTCAAAGAAACTCTGGTACATAAGACGGCCTTGTAATTGTGAGACGACCATTCTTAAAACCGAATATTATACTAAATCATCTCGTGATAGAACTTTGTTCATGCTAAGATCTGTCGCTCTTCATTCGTTCATACAGAAAACGGATGTCGAAATGTTAGCGAAAACACAAAAGACATTTGTTGGCCCCGCAGTCAAACTTGAGGCCGGTTGCTTGTTTACGCAGTTGCTTCCAAAAAGGCGTATCTCAGCGCAAACTTAACCTTAAATTACATGGGCGCGACCCACTTAATTCTACAACCAGAATTCAGCTTACAAATACAGCACCTGCAGTTAAGTCCCCACGCGGAATATACTCGAAGAAATGTAATGAAAAAAATCATTTAGGATACTTTTTATAAACCATCCGGCTGAACTTAACAATTTTGCTGTTTTAAATTTCAGTCCTGCCTTTAATAAAATCCGGAATCAAAGCAGAGAATAAGTTAAATTCATAACGGTCCATTAAAAATAGCCTGACATGACCCCTACGGTTTTTCATTCTCGTAATTCATGACATTTCTGTATGCTAACACTCGGTACGGTTGTTATCATGCCTCACTTAACATGCCTCTTTACGCGTGACGATCTGCGGGAGCGGCTCTGGAGAGCTCGATCTGGTCTATGCTTTGGCGACGGAGACCAAGTAGCCGGGGTCCAAGGTCCTCTTCCATTCCTCAAGACGGCGTCGTGTAGGGT
>CACRXP010000969.1:0-15843 GCA_902702965.1 Spirometra erinaceieuropaei
CAAGAGACAACCTCGCGAACGATAAGCATGGGAAAATCGAAAGTTAAAATACGTCCTCAGGACTGGTAGGGGTAGAACTTAAAGCCACAAATTTGAGTTTTTGCATTCTAGTCCTTGAGCTTATTGACTCCCAGCCGCCTATGCTTAAGATGTGGGCTAAAAGACTTGAAAAAATTTGCAATAAGAGTTTCTAAAATTAACTTTACCTGAATAACAAGGGAAATGTTAGCAAGTCCTACTGGGATTTTTGAAATTGGTTACAAATGGAAAATATAAATTGTCAAATTTACTGCGAAATAAACCGTAGTTCAAAATTAATACAAGCGTACTGGTGGAGCCCGGGGTACATCCAGTTATTTTTTATAGGGAATATCATGCGGTTTTCATTTACCGGTATCTAGTTCCATTGTTTGATGAGTATTTTGTGAGCTCGACGGCAAATCCTACCTACAATTTTCTGGTTCTCTCCGGAACATCACATCTAATCAAATTAGCCCTCATCAAAACTTTATGATTGTCACACTACATTAACTAACAAATCAACTGTTGACAACTCTGTTTACCTTTGAGGACCGAATCTAGTGCTGTTTCTGATACCAGCGCGGTAGTCCGGGGAAGCTCAGTTGCGTTTTTATAATGGACTGGTACGATAACTAACTGAATGCTGTTAAGGGGACGCTGTCATAAATCGAAAGTGTCTGTTTGCCTCTTGACAAAAATATGACAGAAAACAGGGTTTGTATAATTGCTGGAAATTTAAACTAGAAGCAAAGGCGAAAGTTATGCTCACAAATATCACTGCCTCCCGAATGTAGTATCCAGGTCACCGGTTTGTGGACCACGCTGCAGAAGATCACAGTAAAGACCTGCAGCCCGTCGCCTTGTTCGCATTACACCGCTCAAGACGTCTCTGCAAAGTGCAGTTTTCATTTTTTGTCACCAATAGGTGGGCCGCAAAGAAGCGCCGATTCGCTTGTTGCATAACCAAGTCAGAGATTGGCTAAAGTTTTATCACTGATTGGTCAGTGTGTATCAGGCACGTCACGTTAGTTGGGTACTTTATTGCTCCGTCGGTGTGCTGTCATAAGACTAATAGTTGTCATCATTATTTAGGACTGACGTTTCCAACTCAAACCAACGTTACCAATAGTATGGGCTTGAATAATCAACTAACTTCAGTTCAAAACCTCATACAGCTTGGTTATCTCGGTCCACATAGAAAACAAATTCGAGAAAAACAAAACCTGCAAACTTGTATTTCATCCTGTCTCGTTCGAATACACTTTGAAAATTTCAAGTAAACACAGATTTTGATGTAGTAGCTTAAAATCGCACTTTGTCTAAATGGTCGACTTTCTCCCGATTAAGATTGAGCTTCAAACTTTTTGCGAGACTGTGTAGATCCGCTCGACTCAGAACCAGTTTGACTTGGAGTTGGAGGTCCAAAAACCTGGAAAAGTCTGATTTACAGAGCAGCAAACCTGATGCCGCCTTCTATTAGCAATTATCAACACAATTAGAGAAAGGAGTCACTCAGAGGGTCCCATTTATTGTTCCACGTTTTTACCAGCTACCAGACAATCCACTTAGCTGTCTTCAGGGACTAACTAGTCACGTGCATTGTTCAGCTTGTAAGGCCTGTTGATGCGACGCTCCAACGTTCCCACCGCATAAACCATCAAAGCTGCCTGTGGATGCCTCCTGCGCAGCCCGTCAGACCATACTCGGGGTCGTTCAATTCCCCTTGTCTGCGGCAATATTTGACAAGCCAAAGGAACGCACGTATTGACCGATTGCAGGGACAGTTGACAGAGAGGCCGTTTGTTAGTCTTGTCCCATTTCGGATGTCTATCCATACGGCCGCTGCCTTATCATACTCCCTCGGAGGTGCCAAAGTCGTTGTCCACTCTCGACTGGGCGATCTTGATTGCTACGGGTTAATTTAGGCCTGATCTCTGCACCACCGAATGGCACCTATTTATCCCTGTTTATAGCTTTTGGTTCGTTTATCCGACGCAGTCGCCTTCACCAGAGCCACTCTGAAGTCGACAGATAGTCTCTGAATTCCTAACATCGGAAACGGGGGATTCTGGCGACAGCTAGTTGATCTAGGTCAATGGGTATCCTCTATGTGAAAGGGCGCGATGGCTAAATCTGTGGGTTAGATTGGTTTACGGTTATGCCTCACCCGCCTCTGATATCGTTCTCCGGATCACCTGTGATAAGCTAGATTTTCTGAAAGTGTCAGTGCCATGCAAGGTCACTGGTATAATTGGAGTTAATCAAAATGACTTATGGGACTGGAATAGAGTCATGTCAAGGTTCTGGGCTAAACTGCAGTCTACATAGAAACAAATGTGTGCGCTGAGCAGCGGAACTGACCATAAAACTCTTGGTTCGAATAGTAATCGACTTTCTTGTTTCCGCACACGCTTGTTCACCACATTTTTCCACTTTCGTTCACCCCACGCGAGCAGCCCCTCATTTCACCTATCCCACATTACAGGGGACCCAGGTGGCACTGCGGGAAGTAGACATAAGTCAGTTCAACCGAGCCACGACCTCAAAGACAGTTTTAACCCATGGAATGATTTGTCATGGCTTTGCCTGAGTTCCGTCCCTTCAGAATCTTCTGCTTAATTTCCACAGCACCTGCTAATATCCACTGACCGCGAAAAGCTTCTGAAAGTGGCAAACTTCGACCGGTTTCAGAGCCGACACCCTCTAGTGAATTTCCATCTGCTTGTAGGGAATGTGTACGCACATTCGCTTGCGTTCTAGCCGGTCATATTTTTGACAGCTTATCAGATCGATCATGCTGAACAGTTTTGTGTATTCCAGTGACAATCATTAGCCATTGGATTGTCGATATTTGAGGGCATCGTGGAGGAACATCTGATGTTCAATTTATTCGCTTATTATGAATTATATATCCGGGTTTATGAACGCACTATTGCGTCGATATAACGCTGCGAACTCAAATTTACTAGCCTTAAGATTTTGAATGGCTGGCCCAGCGATTGATCCAGAACCCCGTACAACTAACTGCGGACATTTATTTGTTTATGAGGACCGCTAACGGTATAAGCTAAAGCAAAAATACCAGCAAAAGCGCCCTCAGCTGTGAATATACTCAACTGCCTTCTCGGGAGCAAACTATTTGGCGGAAAAAGTACCGCGTTCTTACAATATCGCCGTATGATACCTGCAATTTTATTCTGTGAAAAGTGAGAACAATTATGCTTCCGGTTTTATTTATACGCTTATGACTAACAATGGTTAAAATATCAATACTAGTGTGTATTTTTGCCAGTTAATCCGAAGTCGGCGAACTGCACAGAGGTTCTGCGACAGTGAGTCTTTTGATTTGTCATTTTCCTGTAGAGATTTCTCCTCTTAGTACTTAGTGCATGCATTGAAGCCGTCAGGAACAATAGCAGTTTAGCTGTTATGATTAAAATCGACTCGCTATTCCTTTCTCAGCCTATACTCGCAGTAAGACTGTACAAGGAAACATTGCCTTGTCAGTTGTACATACTAAAATGATAAACACGATAAACACGATACTAATATGTGTGCAGACCTTGTTTGAATTGATCGAATACACACGTTCGCCTACTTGACTGCTGAAGTGCGGTTAAGTAAGCGTTATAGTTGCATACAAATGCAAATTAGACGTTCCCAATTAGAACTTTGGTCCAGGACGGTAATTGCAAAGGGACTAATTGGCACACCGTTCAAAAATACTCTCGGTCTCCGATCAAATTCGTCACTGACGTCAAACTTTCCCTTAAGTCTAAGGTATTCCTGCAGTATGCACTTAGATTTATGTTTCATCATGTGAGGATGCACGATGGCCAAACATTCTAGTAATGGGCACTAAAATAAGCATGCTTGATTAATAAAAACAGATGAGAAATCTGTCGTTTTCTGCAAATCGGCTTTTTCACTTCCCTTTGTCTGTAAATCTCATCGGCAAGGGTGAGGATAAAACCTCCTGAAAAATTTCCGCTGCATAAAATGAATGTAGAATTTGTAAGACGGGCATAGCACAGTAAAAGTTCGAATGAATAATTGCCCCTAGGGGCCGTGTTTGCCCACCAATAAAGCAGAAAAAATAGAGTCCTTTCTTTATATGGTCTCAAGAAAAAAATATCTTTGTCTTGAGGGAACCATTAATCGGAACGAGAAACAGCCAACTATTCCACAGTTGGGTATGGATATCTAATAATGCAATGCTTTTAACCACTTTTATGGATTATTCTCTTGCTGACATTTTCAAACAATGATTGACCGACACTAGGTATCCAGCCTTCACAGCGATTACAAGCAATTCTGGTTCTTCCACTGATAACGCGCATAATACGCTATCAAACTAAGTGTCCGTTCGACAACAGCGCGATAACCGAGTTTCCTTATGCTTAGGCAAACCAAAGCGCAAAATTCGAATGCTAGTCTGACAAATAAACCCGTTCCTCTGGGCCCATCTTTTTCCTTAAATGATGGTCTGTTCGAAATTGTATGCCTAGCTGGTAACTTTTCCACCTACCGTTTACGGTCAAAATAGAGCATGTTTCCGAAATTACGGCATAGCAGCGTTATTCTAATGGCTTGCTTTAGCCAACAACAGCTGGCACTGAACCGTCTACATTTCCACCTCTTTGACGTAAACTCCTACACGCGAAGGGCACATATTACCCCAAAAAGGCAGCTGCAAAGTTGGTTGCCAGTGTGCCGGTATGACTCACTATCCGGATTTGTAGGATGGAAAATTACTGCAAACCACGAGTGCAGCCAGTAAACTCCTTTGCGTCCACGACTAGGCATTAAATGTCACTGAACAAGGCTGCAGGGAAGGCAGTTCAAAAAACCACAGTGGTATCTTCTGGCAACTAAATTTCGAGTTGCGCCTACGGGTTAGAATACGTTTGGCGCATCAGACTTGGGTTTTTAAATCCACGAAAGCAACCGCGCACGCAGGTCTCATACCTACGTTGAGTGGGATTTCATTTGCAACGATACTTTGTCAACACACATCTCTATGGGAAAACGTTCTTTGTCTAGTATTGCCTTCTTTGTGCTACGAGCTTGTAAACAGCCAGTCCAAAAGCGCCAAAATGTGTGCTGACCAACAGCGAAACCCCAGCGAAACCTTCTTAATAACGCACTGTTTAAACGTAAAGAGAAAGTGGTCGGAAAATTTCCTTATAGACTTTGCGATATTTATACTGATTGGAGTTCAACATGTCACTTGTTTGACCTCCCGAATCGCTAACGACAACAGGGGCCGGAATAAGGGGAAGATAGTACTGAATTGTGTAATGATTTGCCGTACTAACAACACAGGTATTAGCTAAAAGCCCAGACACGCATGTTTCACCGATCTTATGCCACTGCTTGAGGCAGCTGAGAGCGGTTCGGCTCGCCAGTGGGTCGCCCAGCTTTCCCATGTGTTTTCTGGTATATAAACTACAGTTTCAACTTGCCTTGTTTAATTTCCGAGAAAACAGATGCGTAAACTTAGTGCAAATCTTTCGGAACAGACCTTTTCAGTTGAAACTGGAGTTCATATACCAGAAAACACACGGGGAAAGCTGGGGGACTCATTGGCGAGCCGAACACCTCGCAGCTACGTCAGGCAGCGGCAGAAGATCGGCGAAACACGCGTATCTGGGCTTTTAGCTAATACCTGTGTTGTTAGTACGGTAAATTATTGTACAATGCTATACTACTGGCTGCCTGTTGGCGGTTTGTGAATATTACGCGTTTGTTCCGCAGTGACTGATGGATTTCAGCTCAAATATTCATATCAAACCTTGAACCGTGCCTGAAAAGGTCTGTTGCGAAAGATTTGCTCCAAGTCCGCGCATTAGTGTTCTCGGAAATTAAACACGACAAGCAGCTAATACTTTTGTACGAAAGGGCATGTCGACAGTTCAGCCGTCATTACCGACTATGTCCACTGAGTCCCTTCACGCAGGGTTGGTGCAGGAACGGTGATCTGAAGGTGAGTTCGTTCAAAGTAATACTAGACTTGCATGACATCCACCGCACCTCCCCATCCCTCCTGATGTCAAGACATAGTCAAGCAGATCTGAGTCGGGACTGGATGCAAATGACTGCCGCGGCAGAAGTCTGCGCCTAGGCGTACCACAACCCCCCATGTATGGCATTTGCTATGAGTGTGACGCCTGGTGACACACGCCAGACCCCGCACTAGTCCGGCGCAACTTCAGAGTGGCCCTTTGTAGGGGGCACGTTTGGGTTTCCAAAGCAGACAAAATTCTACCTGCCTGTTGTCATCTGGGGACTTCTGTCGTTAGATCCAGGGTTTTGTTTGATTGGGAAGTTGAACTATTTAGCGTGTGACTACTTCCTGTGTGAGTTTTTGTACCATCTGGACCAACAGATGCTGGCAGGCGACGCGGTGACAATCAACTCTGGTCTCATCATGCTGACAAAGCATCATTTGCAGAATAGCTGCACAGTGTGGTTGCTTACGCTAGTGCTTCTTGCCGGCATGTGTTGGTCTGGGATATGGCTGGTTGAAAAGCCTATAAACGAACACGGAATAGTTGCCATCCCACTCTTGCCACTTCGTTCGCGACCACCTTCAGTCAATCAAAAACTGTATTGGTGTCCTCAAATTAGGACGTCGAAAATGCCATAAGAACAAAGCTCGTCTTTTTTCGTACGGGTCGTACGAAAATAATTATTCCGTCAATGAGTTCTGTTAATCACTCATGAAATTTACTTGTCTAGTCGATCATCTTATTCCTGTAGGTGACTGTTTACCCGATCGAAACAGAAGCAGTCTTTTCTAGAAACATATTAAAAGAGGAGACACCCCCATAAAATATTCGACTACTGAACGGATATTCGAACGTTACCTAGGCTTTCACTACACTTGAATGGCCTTCTGTCCCGAAGATAGATCCCACTCTGTAAAAAAATTCAGCTTGAATATCTTAGAGCTGCCAGCTTTAAATCGATTCCGGGGAAATATTGCTTCGAAATTAGAAATGTTTCAGTGGTGCAGTGTGTTTAGTAAAAGCACCATATACCACGAATGAAACTTCTCTCAATCAAATCAGGCAAGAAAAATGATTCACTCAGTGTCCTCATGTTTTAGATGAAAAATTCTGCAGGTCAAAACTTGAAAACGACTTGTACTTCGGTAGGATGAATGCGCAATGCAAATTATTCCTGTTCAAAGACCCGCTGAAGTCGGGCGCGTTACATGCTTAAAAGTGTAAAACGTTCGTTTGAAGTAAAATGATTTTTAAATACTGAATAGTAGGTAATATTCCTTTGTGCTTTTACTCTCCTGGTCATTAACACAGGAGACCCTACAAACTTTCGCTAATCATTAACTAAAATACCGCCAGTTAAAACATGGTACACTGTACCTTATTCCCGATTGATGCCAACGCGCTGTATCTGTAAGACTTAACTTCAGTTCAAAATAATGCGCCCAAAATTATCTTCTAATGGAGTTTGCGCTGGAATAGCCTTAAGATTTTCTCTAGTTGTTTTTTGCTATGGTAGTCATGAATAGACTCTACGCAAGTCCTTTCTTCCATGAACTTTTGTCTACAAAAAAATAAATTGCTGAAAAAGTTTCAGGAAGGTTTCGTAAAGATTCCCAAGTGACCTTAACAAGGAATATATACCTGTGCTTTATGAACCACATGCATATAGCTGACGCCGCTGCTGGAAATGCGTGTCTAGCAGTAACCGTAAAATGCCTCTTGCGGCTGCAGATAAAAGCTCAGTACCAATAAACCTGTATTGTTAATTAGGGTTGCTAAACTAATCATCATGCAACGTAATCCTATAATAATTCAATTACTTCAGAATGCCAGCTTTCGAAGGAACTTCCTTTCGGCTGCATGCAAAAATTATACTCTATAAGAAATGACCACTTAAGTAGCATTCATTTTTTTCATTTTTTGGCACCCTTAAGAATTCAATTATATTTCATAAAAACATGCATAAACTGTTCATTCTCTTACTTCTCTGGTAGAAAATGGCGTCTTCTTGCAATTCTATACTCGAAGGAAAAGTACAATTTGGTTTTCGAAAACTTTTCAAATTTCCGTTTAATGTTAAACCCGACCTGCCGTTATACTTGCGTTCAGGGTTTCAAAACTACAGGCGGTATATTTTCCGCGTACGGAAAACCATACATTTCTCTATGGCATTAAGAGGAAGCCATATGAGGTATGGATTTGAGCCATATCGTTAACCTTACAAGCTACAGTGGTAAATGCAGAGACATGACGTTTTATGAACGGCCATTTCACGATGTTAAAAATCTTACAATTAGGAGCCTTTTTAAAACCGAATTATGATCTCCCTTAGAGCATGAAATTGGACGAAGACGTCATTTTCTATCGAATGAGTAAGATATTTAATATTTTTATGCATGTCTTCCGTGAAATATACTTGAATTTTTACGAGCATTGAAAATCAATGGGAAAAATGCATGCTACTTAAGTGGTCATTTCTTACAGAGCATAGTTCTTGCATGCAGCCGGAAAAAAATTAATTTGAAAGCCGGCATCCTGAGGTAACTGAATAATTATAGAATTATGTTGCGCGACGACTAGTTTTACAGCTCTACTTAACTAATCTCTTCGAAGAGAAAACGCATTTCGGAATTTCGGTTGGTATTTCATGTGTCAGCCCAGTCAGCATAATCTAAGGGATTTATTTGATTATTTGTGGCGACGATCCTGACCACGTCTTATGGAAACGATTTTATCGAGTTTCGAACCCAAAATAAGCGAAATACATACAACTCATGTTTTCAATTTAAGATCAGACTGCGTTTTTAGCTAACAGTCGGAAATATCTCGGTTTGCAAACACAAACCATCACAGCCGTCATAGATCCGGTACTTTCTACTTTTTTGAGATGACAAGTGTAAAACAACTAGAATTCCAATCAAAAGAGGGATCAATAAGTCAAATAGCCCAAGCCTTAGGAGTGCTATTGGACGAAGTACGAGGTTTGCCTGGACATTCGTCCTCGGCTCAGTCTGTGCGTGCATCATCATTGCACTGAGAAAGCAATGAACTTTCCGTTTGCGCTTTCGCAGGCAATTGGGCAATATTTTTGTTTTGCTAAAAGCAAAACCATTCAATTGTCGTTCTGGTTATGATCAAAATAAACTCGCACACTGGTTACAAGAGTGTCAGAACACGGTGGGTTTTCAACTCCTAAAATGACCGTTCAACTTGTTTTCCTAAGAGTCCGGTATGCTAACCGCCACGAGTAACAAAATCTTTTCACCTCTTTAGCACTCAGGTTTCATCTGGTGCCATAAATAAAGAGATAACAGTTACCCAAAAATGTGCACATAATGCAATGTTTGTCTGCAATGAGACTATTTCAAGCCGTCTAACAGAATAAATGGCCGTTTTCTGTTTTCATCTGCGCATGTCACTACTGAGTATGGCATGAACAGTAGCATCTAAATTATGTATCTTTTTCTGAGAGTCCAACAGAACATTCCGGATCATATAATATTAACCGGTATTGAGTATTTAGAGAGGGGCTACTCCAGGTAACGTAAATTAGGTGAGCTATGAAATGTTTACCGGAATTCTGAAATGTGTTTTCGATTACAAAGAATTTCTGAGGTTAGGTTGTAGCGTTAATCATCTTAGAGCAAAATCCCAAGATGTATATCACTCACGCCAGGACGCAACTTTTAAATGCACTTATCCGCAGTCGCCTGTAAAAACCCGTACTCGGTAAAAAATGACTGCTAAGGTAGTAAGTATTTTTCAGTTGATTTTCAGTACTCATACTAATCCAAATCAATTTTGCGGGAAAAAAACAGCACGAATATCCTTTCTAGTGCTCATTTGGTGTAAAATAATGCCTTATTTAAATTTTATGACCGAATAGAAGGTACCTTTGATTTTGAAG
This sequence comes from Spirometra erinaceieuropaei, assembly GCA_902702965.1. NCBI lineage: Eukaryota > Metazoa > Platyhelminthes > Cestoda > Diphyllobothriidea > Diphyllobothriidae > Spirometra > Spirometra erinaceieuropaei. The sequence goes on from CACRXP010000969.1 coordinate 9,940, forward strand.
TACTTGTAACTGTGAAATTTTACGATTATGAAATTTCCATCAAAGCCGCATCGTATCTGTCTACTTTTTAGTGTCCAACATGGTCCACATGCATCGCAAAATTTTACAAACCCTATAAACATTGCCTAGGTAGCTTAGGAGAATATGTGATATTTCTTACATTGGAAATACGCAGCATGAAGTTTGGAAACCCTAAACGCCATTGTAACCGCAGGTCAGCGTCAAAATTATCCGGGAATAGAAAAACATTTATAGAACGGAAATCTATCCTTTGGTCCAAAGTGTGTAAAAAACTATATTTCTAAAAGAGGAATGCAAGAAAGGATGTGCTCGTGCACGTTTCCGAAAGAATATGTTTGGATTTATAAAGGCGTCGAAAACCAATAGGGACGCCTGACACTATTGAAATAGTCACTTATATCAAGTATGGTTTTTTGAGCGCAGCCGGAAAAGAGCCTATTCAGAAGCCAGCGTCCTAACGTAGTTGATAGTCTGCGGATTGTGCAGCACAATCATTGCTGGTACGGCCCCACTTAAGTAATACTTCCCAGTCGAAAACACATTTCTGAAGCTCTGCTAACATTTCAGGAGATCGGTGACTTACTGTATACAACACTACTTTTCATGCTTTTTTCGAGATTTTTAACAGGCAACATATCGATCTCCTAAATATCAACAAATAAATTTTAGTCTTAAGCATTTTCGTTATTAAGTGCTGAGACTTCGAGCAGCATCGAAATTCCGTTTGGGCTATATGGTTAAAAACACTGGAGGGGGTTGAGTTACCGCATATCCACAATCCGCGTAGTCATAAAAACTTTCCTGCCGGACAGAGCCAGACGACCCGTACGTTTCCAAAAAGACGCAGCCAAATATGGAACTAAAGCAACGTAAAATTGCGCCCAGGGCAGACGCAAGGAGTGAAGGCAACTCAGATGCCCAATACGCATTAAAACAAACGCAGGTAACTGTGTTCGGTGTGCAGCAGTATCCGTACCAATGACTATGACGTCGATCAGGCCTAAATCGTCCTTCTTGCGACTAGCAAAGTGGTAGTTTAGTTGTAGCCCCAAACTTGCCAGCTTGGTTAAGCAGACCTGTGAGACACTGGAATAGCTACCTCCTCCCAATGTAAGTTCCAGGGGGACATATTCCTGTCTCTTAGCCCTAAACCTTGCACTAGCCATAATTTGAACCCTAACTCCTCTGGAATTTAACTCAAGGCCACCCGAAGCGTGAGGGCGTTGCCTATTTCCCCGTGTTACCTGCCGACCCCTGTCACTTGCACGGTCATGCTTCTTCAGTCTACCAGCACAAGCTGTTAAAAAGGCTTGGTTACTCCGTAAATAGGCTGGCACTTAGTCCTTTACTTTGTATTCTCCTGACTCTTGTGGTAAGAAATATTATCGTGCCATAGATGATGCGATCTCAGTAAAAAGAAGATTGACAAGAACTCCTGCAGTTTCACTCTGAAGAACAAACGTCTGAAGCAACGTGTCCGACACAAATATCTCGGTTATTGGGAAAACGTCATATGCAGAACTCATTTTGTTCAGCGGTAGCATCAGCTATTTCGTCCCGTCACCTCTCAAACTCTCCTTCTGGGCTTAGCGAATGAGATCGAATAATAAAAGATCCATTTTCTGTTTAGCTTCTACCTCGCGCATACTTCGGCTCTAATTGCTGTGAAAAAATGGGCATTTGCAAACTGTTTTCACAAATTCCCGAGTCAAACGCAGATCTGCCTTTGTTTTCAGAGAAAGGAATTTTCTGTCAAAATTCCCCGTTTTCCCATTTCCGAATGCTATGTTTAAGGACCCCTACAAGATCTACGTAATCAGCGGTCTTGGACCGTATTCAATGTATAGTAAATTAGAGCAAATGACATACGTCGCTTGCAGGTATAAAAAGTATGGCTTTAAAATCTATTTGACGTTTTTTTTCTATGCGTCTGCAGTTGACTGAGTAGATTAATAAAGACAGAATACACACAACTCTCAAGCCTGCATTTACGCACAGGTTACGGCATAATTTGGCCCTTAGATTGCCTCATTTATCTACTATGGAGCATATTTGAGTCAATGGAAATTAACAGAACTCCTGAATTTCAAATTTTTCCAGCCCACTCATTGTCTCCCTGATAATGGACGAGATAGCCTGCCTACATTAGTTATTGCAGTGATCGTTTAAATGTTAATTAACTACTATATTACTCTTTAAGATTAAATTAAAACTAAGATCTGAGGCATTTTTACATTTCTTGTGACTTATAATTATGGTATATAAGTAGCCTGAACAGTTTTAAAGGCACGTTTGTAGAAGCAAAAGCATTTTTCGGGCGACGATAATTTTTGACTTCTGGTAGAGCATCCGTTTAGCTAGATCGCCAGCGCATTGCATTATATATTTTCCCTGACTTCGCCATTCTTGTTTTTTATGTTTTCTGAGGCTTGCAGCACTCACGAAGTAACAGTTCTTTATCGCACTTCAGTTTTAAAAATAACCTTTGCAGCTTTTTATGCTACGTTGTCCTCATTTTAACAAACGCGATGTTTTTTGACTTTTAATAAGTGAGAAGAGATTACTGAATGTTACAGAGAGAGCACGAATACTTGCTGCCTCTAACTATCCCCTATATTGCCCACATCCCGCATGCGTGAGGCGATAAGCATTGGTGGATTACGTTCTGCTAAAATCCCCACATTACAAGTTAAAAATCAGTTGGCAAACATGTTTTCGAAAGCGACCTTACTGTATGTGTTACTAAACGGCCACGTACATCCTCAAGATCTGTGCTATTTAAAAGCAATTCCTTGAGCATATCCAGTACCAGCCAGATTGGAAACGGAGAAGAGGATCGTATATTTACGAAATTCAGATGCAATCTACAACAATCCACTCCTCCTATTGCCATAAGGGACTTCCATTAAAGCTCACTAATGCTTGTTTATTTGATTAAGAGGTTCCAGATCTTTTTAATTCTCCGTGGTAGTTGAGATCTAATTTGCTTCGAGTATTGGGGTTGGGCACTGGAATATGGACCCCCCTCCGACCATGGCGGCCATGAAGTTTAAGGATTACTTTTAGTGCTAGGACGGTTAGGATAGGAGGAGTATGGTTGCGGTAATGTCTAGAGTATGGGAATACGCAACCTTCCACCATATGGAATTCAGCGCAAGACCTGCTGTAGTACGGGGGTCCATATTTCCGTCTCCGACTACCCGTAGTATTCTTATTCCTTTTCATTTTATACGAAATTATTTTGAAATACAGTTTTGTATTCTCACTTTTTACAAGTCCACTGGACCTAGGGCCGTTATTCCTATTTAGTGTTTGCTTTGTCTAAAACGTGCCAATCTACGGAAGCTACATGCACTCATTTAATTTAACCTTTTTGTGCAGGATACATTTTGTCCAAAAACATTCGGGGTCCTAAATTGCAAAAGAGAATTTGACAGTTTTTACAAAAATCGCCACCTATCTTGTGCCTCATTTCTACAGTATCTGCTGTACTGGCATTGGGGTAGAGTCAAAAGCAGGGACCCGAAAGAGCTGAAGCTGTCTTATAAGTTAATTTTGTTCATTTAAGAAGAGTTATGACAATATACCCAACCCGGCAATGAACGTCCCCGGATGGTACAGCAATACTCTAAAGTCCGCAAAGCCTTCTGGTTTAACTTTTCAATAAGGAGTCATCAAACCACGTTCTGTTTTGTCTGGCTTTTTAACAAGTCCGTTATTAGGTAAAACCGGGACATTATAAAATAAAAAATATAATGAAATTGCGGGGTTTTGACAAATTTAATAGGATTTTCTGTCTGAATTCTCCATTCTATGCTAAGTGAGTATAAATAATTCGCACAGCTGGAAGTCACTTCGACCGTAGCTTAGCAGCAGAACATCCTTCACCAAATCGGGAAGTCAGCGGTTTCGCTTCATCCACCAGCACGCCGTTTCTGGCAAATGCGAGTTTCCCAACTGTTTATAGTTAGTTCTGGTAAAGAATTTACTCATTCCACCTTTCTCCCAAATAACTAATACGAAAATACTGAACTTGCGATGGGCCCAAATAATCTGTTTATATATTTCAAGCCTTACCCCCCTAGGCTTGCCTTGTCCCATAATTAGCCCTCGCAAATGACTCCTCACAATTCCATTTACCCTTCAAATTAGATCCATAAGTTCACGATCTTACGTATTTTACTAACTCCAAAGGGATACAGCATTGCTAAAGGTGGTTTAAAATGGCAGGCGAAAGGCTAGGGACGTTTGCTTTCCGGAAAAGTGGGGAAGCACGCGGCCAATTTTTTGTCTGATTCGTCTTTTATAATCCACAAGATAGATGGACAGATGATACATTTCAACACATTATTAGCTGCAGGAGGTAAGTGCGAGCCTCACATCAGCACCATCCAAAAGACTTGCTACAGTAATGGAGTAGCGGACGCCAGAAAAACTTTATGTCTTTCTGTGTTAAATATCATCCACAACACTAGTTTTTAGTCCCACATCGTCCACATAAATGTAATCAGACGTAAAAGACAACATTTCTTTCTCGTTCATCTTAAATCTTGCAGTTAACTGAAGGTACTTTGTTCTATCACCGTTCTTGTCCAAATGTAATGACAACAATCCATTCGTTTGTCTCTGCTATTTCCTTTAACGACTATTTGTACGAATGTTCCCCTCTGTTCTACCAACTACACCGAACATCTTTCCCACTAATCCGCCACTAAGCTCTCTGGTAACTGGGTTGAATTCCATTGTAATTATATCTTCTTCTTAACTGCCTCTCGAGCATTCGGAACGCTTTATGCTCGTGAATAGACCTTCAGCTAACCGAACTGGAGGCCGTGACAGGAAAATTGAGCCTCATCATTTTGCATTCGTATGATTTGCGAACTACACTCGAGAGGTGGTGTTTGCAGGCGCTTTAGTTTAAATCTGCAAGTAACGTCCGAAAACTGGGGCGTGAAGGCTTAATAGCACCAGAAATTCGAAGCAGACCTGTGTTATTTTTCCCTAATAAAACCGGGGTACCGTACATGTAAAAACTGTTTGACAAAGAGCGGCCAGCTTTATTTAATCTTCTAAGGAATAAAACCAGCCTAAACGGACGAACTGCTAACCTTTTAAGTGAATCATGTTGTCTGAGGGTCTTACTAAAACAAAAACGTAGGAGCGGTCTCTACCAGAAACAAATGGACGCGACAGGCGAAGATCTAAAATTATGAAATTAACCTCTTTGCAGACTTGTAAGCTGTGTTTGTGCACGAAAGATTTAACATCACCCCAAACCATCTGAAACATGACTAAGAGCAAAGTGCGCTTAGATTACCAAACGCCTGACTTCCATTTATCTTTGGAGTCTGGAGATGCTATACAATATTATATAGATTGACTCGGCAGAAGCCTTATTTGGAGTAAGATATGTTGGATGTTTTCGCGTTCCTATTTTTGTGTACTTCCAATCTGGACAAATACGGGGGTCACTTTGTCCGACAAAATAATTTATGATTTTCTATAATAGCTATATTGTATTGTTTTACATTTTCCGCCGGGTTTTTCTCAATCCAATGAGATCTTTCCGCTATTTGAACTGGTCGAATAAGCTGCTCGAAGGATCAGGACTATGGCATGCTTAAACACACAAAGAGTGTGAATCAGCAGAATACTGGTAACCACTGGTCCAAAATACATATTTTCACAAACGGCCCTCGTTTTTTAGATCAAAGGACCGTTAGTGGCGCATTACTTCCCGCTGCTTTTGACAAAAACAGATAAATACGTTGCTGACGATAATGATAGCGATAATTGTAGCAATAGTACTAAAAAGAAGGGGAAGAAGAAGAAGATGAAGATGATGATGATGATGATGATGATGGTGGTGGTGGTGGTGGTGGT
>CACRXP010000969.1:16257-27061 GCA_902702965.1 Spirometra erinaceieuropaei
GGTGGTGGTGGTGGTGAAATAAAACCTTGGCTATGGCGCCAATTATCACCTTAGACCAATTGTAAGTTGGGACCAGGCAATGACCAAATGGCATCCTTCATTTTTGCAGTAAATTATTTAACCATTCACTGCAGTGCTTTTGGTGGATTTAAATGGTTCCCAACAGAATTTGCTCAGATATTAAATAGGTACTGCACTTACTCTTGGCATTACTCATAACTTCACTTGTCAATAAGTCAATAATATTTTTCGCAGGGGTGTTAGCCACGCCGACCGTTATCCTTGCATGTGCCCAAGAACTTATGGAGATTAACGCATACGAGCACGTTTGAAAATTTCGCCCTTTGCGAGACTACAATCTTTCACCGGTCTGACCCCTAGCAACAACGTCGCCCGATCGTCCCAATTAAAACATATGAGGTGAGAGCACTTACCGCTTGCATGATTGTAAGTCCAAAAGAGACTATGGAAGCATTAAGTCCTCTGATCGGCACGCCTGTCAAGTCCCCCGAAAGTCGCGAAACAGATAGAGTGGGCGGATGAAATAGTCTGGTGCCCGCTGCACGACGGGTGTGCACGTCAGCCCGATGGCAGTAGCAGCGCGGACGCATCCACCAATGCGATCGTCTGGTGCTTGACCTTGAAGCTCGTGCGATATTTGCACTCCCTGCGCACGGCGCATGCGCTCGTTCCCTAAGGGCATTCAGAGAAACCGAAGCACTTTCGGCTGGGCAGCGCTCGTCGGCAAGTGTCGGATGTGTGCAGGGATGTGTGAACACTGTGTTTGTCCAACAAATGACGTCGCGGTCAGATCGGCGGTCAGATCACTTCGTCGTCTCCCGCGCCCGCCTCTCATCTCTCCCTCCCTCCCTCTTAGGAGTCACTTTTGCCACTTCTAAGATGTACTGCTGATGGCCTGACCCGAGTTGTTATTATCTTCTGGGGTTTAGAGTGCATATGTATACATGCAGTATGACTTAAATCAGCCCCTTTGGTTGAAAGACTACAAACTTTCAGTTGTGGACTAAATTTTATGATTGCGAGTGACCCCCTTCTATAGTTTGTCCTACTTGAACGATCACTTGGGCCTTTAAATACACATTTGTGCAAACAAAGCAGGTTGGCGCTTGAAAGGGATAGAAATAAAACAACTAAACAGGATAGTTCTGCGTTTTTATGAAGCACTGTGGCATATCAGAAACACGTGCGTAATCTAGAGGGCCCGCCTCTCTACCCATGGAGCCATCTACTCTGAAATGTGCTTATTAAATAAGACACGATTAAGGCAAACATCTGTAGGACAAAAGTGCCCAATGAGATACTACTTCGGCGAGCTGTTATAAGCGGCGCCGTACGAATGTAAATCAGGTTCTGGTTAATAAGCACCGTCGAGCTGATAAACGACGAATTTGAGGGCCGCATCCTACTACTACTACTCATGTGCACTGTTACTCGCCTTTCGGGTTAATTATTTTTGCTCTTTTCCCCCAACTAAAACAAGTTTTCCCACTCTCACAGATGCAAGTCTTTAAACAGCCCTTCCAATAACAGGACTAAGCGAACATTCTTTTAGCTGTCTTGCCCTGCAAAAATTGGCAAAGATAATTTCTTCGTATACTTTTAATAAGTCTCTCTTTTGACCGCACAGATCCAGTGCCTACTCTCAATAATTTTTGACCTAAGTTCGTTTAGGTAATTCCTTTCCTCGCTTACTTTTTGTAAACCCAACCGCCAACCAGGGTTGTTCGTTAAAGGTTTTACTTTTAAGCAAATGGCAAGAAGCGAAAGCGTGCGCTCCTCTTCACTGCAATCAACACCAAAACACTACCTCATGCATACGGTTTATCTTATCCCCTGAGCCGTCAGCATGGTTGAATGTTGAGAATGATTCATGCCTCCGCGTGCAGCTAATTGTCACAAACAGCTGTCGAGCGCGTAAAAGGATGGTCTCTCAGTTGCTACTACTGCCGTACACACGGACCAATCCACTTCAAATAAGTAGGCGCGGACGCCTGTGTGTGAACACACCTAAAATGGCCAAAGGAAAGCGGCTGAAAGACGCTTTCTAGGGTTCCTCCACCGCTTGCCTGTTCATGCCGCCCACTGTAGGTGAGAACTAAAAGGGAACTCCATGCCCTGTCACTGGCAGTTACTCGCAAGGCCAGCACTCTCAACACTACCTCTAGTATTCTGACCAATATATCCTGCAGAGATTGCCCCGTATGCTTCCAGTCATCAAAAACCTGACCGTCTGCTTCAAACTAGGTAACTTCCCACTTTTCCTGTTGTCAAAGACCGCCTGTGGTTTTGCGCAAAGTACATGTTTGAAGTTAACTTTATTGGATCGACGGTTGCTTTCTGATGGAAATGAGATTACGGCATTCGTTTTGTGATATTGCTGGAGGCGTTATAAACGTGTTGATGCGGCTTATTGCTCTTCTACTTCGTACATAGAGTTTCTGTACGCTGATAAAAAGTGCTCGCCGGCTGAATCCGTTGCGGCATAATCGGCTCCAAATGTGTAACTCTAAATGTGTAAATTACCCTAATAAAGCTAAATCAGTTAGACTTCTAAGAGCTTTGTATAACAGGATGTCTTACTGATACTTTCGTAGGTTAAAAACTTACTTTAGATATAATAAGATTGGTTTGTAAGAGCCGCTAAAGACCGGCTGGAGAACATATGTAAGTATCCGAAAAATTCCACGGTAAGGTTTATTTATATGGCCTCCTAAACAGGACATGGGGATAAGAACGTCCCGCCCAAATAATAAAGGCGGACCTGCGCATAATTCCCGAAACGGTAAGACATTCCTGCGTTCTAACCCCAACAATAACCCTAATATAAAACTAAACCGTTGCCCTTATCTTTACCCTAGCCCTACCCCAAGTCTTAGATCTGCTCTTAACACTGGCCTTTGCCCTAATCCTAAACTCGATCCTGACCAACATTGCCGCGAACTCTACATATAGCCTTAAACCTAATCCTTATTTCAACGCCAGCCCTAACCTTAAACGCAAACTTAATTTCATTGAACGTTGGCTCAAAGCCATCCATATTGCAGGCGACTCCTGTTCTCATGTCCTTTTTAGGGGGCACATAAGTCAGTCGTATCATTTCCTCTCCTTGGACAAAATCTAGTCACTGGAGGGGAGCATTACAGCCGGTTTATATGGAAAAAAGGAGGGTGAACAGAGGATCGTCTCGGATAATGAACACACTCACTTGGGCGTGCGGGCGTCCAAGTCATAGCAACTGTAAACTCTGTACGAGTTTTTCCTGTACGCACAAAGTCGACTTGTGTCTGACTGCCATCGCCCAATATTGTCTGCAGAAACCCAGGTCCCTACCAATCATTTGACTACTTGTTTATTTATGTTTTTATCGCATCACACAAACGAGTGCCATTGAAGACGAACGTATTTCCGCTACCTGGTCTTTCGAACCGACTAAGGAAGCGTCCTCGTTGTGCCATAAGCCTCGAAGTAACCTGTAAAAAACACGAAAGTTCCTCAGGAGTCGTGCAGAAGTAAACTAGCTCGGCAAAACCGCACAATAGCCGAACAGGAAGACGCTTCGAAAGAACAGTTTTGACAAATTGTCACTGAGACTGCAAAAATGTACATTAAGTCAGGAGCATTGATCCATGCTGACCACTAACGCTCCATTAATTACTCTTAGGATTTGTGACCTTACTAACTTCGCTTAAAACAAATTTCCCCCTTACTACGACATCCCTCTTTGGGCACTGAACCAGAACATGGAGAATGTAACTGATGTGGTAAATATGATTACTTAAGTGCAATAATGCAGTTCTCGCAATGAAAATAAGTATTAGATACGACGTTCGAGCGCTAATCTCGCCCCTCATCTTCAACATCTTCCGCACACTAATTGGCCTTCGAAAAATGTCTGCACAAACTACACAAAACCAAGTTATATTAGTCTACAGTGCGTCAAATGTTGTTTTCATCAACTCATTACCGATTCTCTGGTGCATGGAAGAGGAGAGAGCGAGTAAGGCCGACATTGGGGAACGCAGCTCCACAGAAAATCAGCGCATTCTTCTATTATTATAAATCTGTCACGACGCACTAACAGATGTCCCTTGGGGGGTCGTCAGTTCACAGGATAACTCGATCCTATGAGGGTACTTTGGGGTGACTGAAGGACTAAGAGTCAGGCTGAAATGAATCCCTCTCACTGTAATATTTATGACGCTCTCATTGATGTGAAATTTAAGCCGCTCTTGCAGGAGACTGGTGCATGCTGTGGGGACTATCTGGTGTTCGGCCGTTTGGTTTTCTCCGTGACTGCAACCACGACCAGCCTCGGCCGTCCTGACAGTGTCTCGCTATCGGAGTAAAGTGGGCTAGGAATGAGGAAGTGAAGTAGACGCTGTGTGAGTCCCTGCCATAATAGACTGACTTAAGGGACAATCATCGGTACTGCGTCCATCACCGGGGGGTACGCGGCGGACGTCGCTGCTTGCAACGTTCGGCGTGTCATCTGTTTTTATTTTCCCCTTGATGACACGCGCATAGTTTGTTGTACTGAAAACACTCCCGAGGGTGCGCTCCGTCAAAGATGAGATTGAAATGAGGCACCTTTTTTGATGTACAATATATCCCGCAGATGGTTTTCGGCTGCGACATCTAAAAAAGGAGTCGCCGTAGATGGTCGGCTTATCACTCTATAAGAACAGGATTCTTTTGAAGTTTGCGTTTTGAACAATTTCCCAGGAAGAAAATGCAAAGGTATTCGTCAGCAACGTTACTCTTATGCATTAATTGAGAAGATTTTATGTCCTGAATTCGTAAACTGCTCGCCTTGTTTTACCTGTTTGTTTGTTAACGTTCCTGGTTAGGGTCCACTATTTCATAATGTCTACAGCCAAAATCTTATTGACACTGTCAAGTGCTTCACCTTAAGTGTCCACTCGAAATTGCCATAACAACCTCTTGAAAAGAGTTGTGAGCTACGTAACAAAACAAGTGAGTCAAAGAACAGGCTCGATGTTAACAGCGGTTAACTCTGGAGAATACAGTGAGGTCTAGGTATCAGGCGCCCCAGAGAAATGCCTTCGACAAGAAGGCTGGTGAATTTAACCGCCACGTTTCTTGGTTCCTTTCGGAAAGGACTTCAACTTAGTCAACGGGTTGGCCCATAAAACCACACATAAGTAAATAAGTAAGCGATTTTCTGCAGGCCTGGAGCGTTCGGGTCTGATACCCTCACATCAAATAGTTGAGCTGCAAGAAACAACTTGGAAACAGATCTAAAAATCTTAAAACAGCTCTGGGTGAGCCGGTTTCAATTAGCCACATGGGATTTTAGCGACGGATGCCTTGACCTACTGAGGCACTGAAAGTGGGAAAATGCCAATTCTGAGGTCGTTTATTAATCAATTTTTTCTTCCATCTAAGATAACTGAATGTCTCGAATATCATTACATGGCCACAAACTGGTTATTACCGGAAAGCGCTGGTCTCTTTAGCGTCAACATATCCAGACAAACACGTGATAGAGGGCCCTTTGAGAGTTGCGAGGTAAAGACGACAGGTCGCCTCAATGTCTGTAGTCCTCTGCAGATTTAAGGAGTTAACTATACATCCTACTTGTGGCTTTTTAATTTTCTTAGAAATTAAAAAGCTACGATTCCTAAATTGGAGTATCTACCAGAAAGCAGACAGGAAATGCTGGGGGACCCACTGACGAGTCGAACCCCTCGCAGCTGTATCATGCAGCGGCAGAATATCAGCAAAACACGCGTGTATGAGTTTTTGGCTAGTAACTGTGCTGTTAGTTTGGAATCACCTTACCCTAAAGTATACATCCTTCTACTAGTCAAATTGTTTTCATAACTGCCTACCATATGACGGAACTGCTCTACCATTATTTCATTTATGTTTTTCATTTACGGCCTACTGTCTGTAAAAAGCCTTCTATGGACCTTATCTGCGTTACCTGACAATATTTGGTAAACTGCCCCTGAAATCATTCTGTTGGTACTCGCGCTAAGCGCAAAATGAGATCACTTCTTTCCAATAAAATGTATAACCGATTAACAGACTTGTTAGATGTCAGTGTTACAAGGTTGCTCCATGATGTGATTAATCTGTAAACAAATCGTTGTATACAACTTTGAACTGGACTCCATAAGCCGTGTTGTTAACATCTTCTTTCAAAGTTCGTTCAATATCACCGAACAAAATTTCAAATTCCTTTTTGATAACCGGTTAATGTCAAGACCTACAAAATAAACTCGGAGATGCCCAGAGTTTCACGGTTCCTTCCGCAGTTGCGTCACGTGGGGGCTGAAGATAGACAAATAATGCGTCTGACATTTTAGTTATCACTTGGTTCGGGAATAAGAAGACCGGTCCGAAAAATTTGTAGGTGTCCACGCACATTCATCGCGAAGTTACGCGTCTATAGAGAAGAAGTTTGCTAGTTTTTGATATTTTCACTATGTTAGTTCGTTTGTTCGGGATTGAAACTCACAAGGAAATTCCCAACTGGGCAAAGTTCAGTCTTGTGTTTGGCACACGTAGTTATTATGAAATATTAGTTTTTTTCGGTTGGATTGCATACGTCTGTTCCCAGACCTTTTTATATAAAATGTTTCATTGTTAGCATCCGAGTTAATCTATTCAACCTTCTAGATTTTCGCTGCCTGTACTTCTTCCTCCTAGTTATTCTTTAGGGGCGGTCGACAAAGACGCAAACTTTCCGTCTTGTCGACAAATTCAGCAAGTTTTGGCTGACCCTAACGACTGTTTAGATAGCAAAAACACGTTTGTTTCCGTTTAAGATAGCTAACGTCAGTGAAGCAAGGGACTGTCTGCAGAGGTTTGCCATAGCCTCTCCCCCCAGCATGGAGATTGAACTGTTTGATTTCGGTGAGGTTTGATTTTGCAGCCCCACTTGGTTTATTTCATACGCTTAGCCTACTAAAGCATTATTAATTAACATACCTAACTTAGCCACTCGCTGGATTAGGAAGGTTAAGAGAGTACAAGCAGAGCTCGAAGCACGCGCGGGGGGAGCGAATGAAGGTGGCGTATACACACCCTCCCCTGGCACAGACACTCGCTAGATTACGAGGATATGGGGGTGCAATCGCAACTGGAAGGCCCACTGAGGGTACCACGTGGTAATTCGCATCTCATGGTCACTGTAATAGAACCAACGGCGTTCCTCACCGGCGGAAAAATTTTATTAGCAAGTCTACTTGGCCACTTGCTGGATTAGGATAATGAAGAGAGCGCAAGCATGGCTCGAACCACGCGGAGGGATGCGCGTGTGAACTGATAACTGGCGTATAAGCACTCCTTTCCCCGTGGCACAGTCATTTGCTGGATTAAAATGGTAAGGAAGATGCAAATACGTGATATTTGTAAGGTCGGCGTATTCGCATCTACTAAAATTTTTAGGAAGCCAACCATATGATATCACTCAATTGGGGCTGCAGAACCAAATGTCACCTTGATTTCTAACCAAAAGGTCCGTTGAAACAAACAAAAAGAGGGAGATGAAGAGTGAGAAGTAGAGGGAGAGGAAGAAGAAGAACAAGAAAACGAAGTTTATTAACCCGTTTTCCAAAAACCCAAACCGTTTACTGGTGGGGTGGATCTCGGTGCAGGCTGCTCAGCCGGCCAAGTAGGCATTTGTAGACCAGTAGTGGCCGCGCTGTCTGACTCGTCGACTACCCTTCTGAACGCCGCCATGTCTAGTGACCGCAAGAAGATACGGTAGTCACAAAAGATGCTAATTGGCACTTCAACCCACTTGCACGCCGAGTAATCAACCTGGTATGCGCTGGCGGTTCTCTGACACCTGGTTCCCTGCCGGTAGATGGGCTTTCGCTCCCGCTGGGTCGTGAGCATGGCTGCCCAGTCATCCTCCCTCTTCTGACCCATCGTGGTGTGTTGTTGTTGGTTAACATTCTTGTCAATTGTTATGTGGACCAGGGGGTGTGGAGTGGAGCGCCAAGGTGCGGGTTCAGCTGTGACATCTATCTGCGCCCTCCCCTGTCTCCGGTCTTCTTGACTCTGTCTTGACACCGGGCTTAGGTGGGGGTGGGGAGAGAGAGAGTACGGTAGATGCTGCACAACTCTACAATCACTCTAAACCAATTCACGCGCCAGTCGCCGTCCCTGCTCTCACCTTGCTGTGGAGCACACAGTGGTCGTCGTCGTCGGAATCGACGGTCGAACTGTCATGTTCTAATGTGATGACAGATGACGCTGTGGGTTTCAGCTCACTTACGCTCACCTTACAGATGTGGCAGGTAGTCGAATATCTTTGTAGTTTCTCTGTACAATTTAAATGGTTATTCGTTCTCAGAATCTCTCGACATTATTGCGCTTTGTGACAGTAACATGAAACCGCGTCCCGGCATCCCCCTCGATAAGGCACAGGAAAAGAAAAGCCCTCCGTAATGCAGGTGGCCTTGTGCTAAATACTAAGAAGGATTCTTATTCCAGTCTCCCTGTAACCATTTGCTTCCAGGTAGAACAAACTTGAGGTTGCGTGTGGCTTGTATTCCCCAAATTCTCTTTTTGGCGGTCTCAGGGTGCCTCTTAAGTTACGCCACTAGTCCTGATGGCATTTTCAGGATGGGACCTGTGGACTCCTGATCTCAAAATTTGCCGTTCCTATGATACGGAGCCATTTCTAAATGCTGGCTTTTCATTTTATGCTAAGATCATTAATACTAGAGAGATGATCATTTATGATGTGACATTGTGGAAACATTTTCAAACGCAAAGGCATAACTTCCAGGCCTTCTCGCACAACCATTTTGCGTTCATTCGAAAGCGTTTAACCTGTAAGCAGTCATCGGAGTGAAAAGAAGTGGGGGTACTGGGAGTCCGTACTAGTTTTCTGGACTTTTTCGGGGCAAATAAAGCTCAAATTCGAAAGGGCGTGGTGAAATTAAGCCCCACAAGATTTGATATTATTGTGTTGGTACTGACAACTTGCTTGAGATAAAGCAGGAAAGTGGGTGTCATTTCTCTCCTTCCCTCTCATATCAGGGAACGTGGAAGCTTAATTCAGATGTTTACTGTAGTATATTATGTTCAAAGTTTTATTTACGAACACTCAGAGGCATTATGCCATGTTATATCATTATGTCATGTTAATTTCAAGATCTGCAGCCCAGAGGAACACAAAATACTCTTGCAAACAAGGTTGTTGTAGTGAGGGAGATTGTTTTCGTCAAACATACATGTACACCGGGCCCTCCCCGGTCGCGGGTGTTGCGTGCCAGAACCCCCACGAAAATTAAAAGTGTGCGAGGTAAAAATCATGTCTTTATGGTTATTATATATATAATCCCTTATAAACTCTTTCACATTCTTATAAATATTCCGCACACAGTTATGCCGCATATATAGCGTCCCGTCTGTGAAGTAAACTGAGGAAACCAACTGAGGAAGCAAGTACTATAAGTAAAAAGACTCATCGTCTGCAGAAATTCGCGAACCAGTGAAAAATCATCGATATATATCTAGATAAGCTTGCATGTAAAATCCGCACTGTGGTGAAGCTGCGAAGTTCGAAGCGAAAAGTAACAACGGATTACTGTATTTGTTATCTGCGCTGTTTGTTATTCACTTTTCCAGATTTGAGTCTAATGCTCCATGTTTGCTTTTCAGGCTAACCTGTAACAGCTGACCACTGTGGAGAGTCTTGAATGCGATTGATTCCGCCACTAAAAACTGCGCGAGGCTAAATTTAGCCTGTCAAAAAAGCCGAAGAAACTTACTACCATGGGATATTAACGAAGGCGCAGGGAATTTTGGCAGGTACTGCGATAGTCAACAGACAAGCCGAAGGAGGGGGGGAGTGCAAACAAACGCAGGTCTTGTGACAGTTCGAGAAGGCAAAAAGCATCTTAAAGCACCTTTGGTAGGTTGCAAGTGATTTTTTGTCGTCAGGTGTCTCACTCACTTTGAGTTTTCCAGCCCAGTTCGCATATTACGTACAGCTCGACTTCTGCGAAGTTCTCAGAAGCCTCTGCGGCCTCTAAATCACTTCCATAACAGCAGGATCCACTCGGCTAGAAACTTGCTTTGTTTTTCTGTTGCATTGTTTGTTAACAAAACGAGGACATGTGGGTTAACCATTGAAGTAAGTATCTGGCAGACTGCATGTGCCAAATTTGAGTGACCAACTGCTCAACTGACTTTTATTCTAACCTGAGGCGTATTGGTGGCAGTAGATCTACCGACTTAAATAGTTTTAGTTTACGTATGTGCAAGCATTTTATAGTTTTCAATACGCATCCGTACCCCACCCTCATGTGCCAAAACCAGACAATTGTTCGATTGGATCACTCAAACATTTAATCATATGATGGGGAAAGTAGTTCACTAAGTAAAGAAGATGAAGATCCGATCTCTGGGACAGCGGATTTATTAGTCTGAGCTTTCGGTCTCGTACAGGAGGCCATCGTCAGAGACTGTGAGAAGGCAACATCAAATGAGCGGTTTTTGTAGCCACGCCATGAAGGGGGGGGGAGATATGAGTGCAGCGGGTGGTATTCTCGATAAGTTGCGTCCCACGCCGTCTCAGGGTGGCGTGACTGCGTGCACCCTTGGCTGGAAATTGGGTCTCGCCCCTTGGCCGCGGGAACGGAGCGCGTGATAGCCGGGGGGTATTTCAACGTGCCTGTTGATAGAGTTGGTGCCAGACACCCAGGCCTCTAACAGTTCACGTCCTGTCTTATTGCTGGCCCGCGCCACTATCCGCGTGCTCGCAAAGTTGAATTCGTGGCCCTCCTCCAGGGTGTGA
>CACRXP010000969.1:39739-52096 GCA_902702965.1 Spirometra erinaceieuropaei
CCACAATGCAGCATTTCACGCCGATATAGCCTAGAAGAGCAGCTACATCCGTCGCGCCCAGCCAAACTGTGCTATCCCACAATCCGATTCGCGACAAGTCGGACGTGCTGCTGGATGTAGCTTGGGCTTGTGTATTCGCAAAGGACAAGATGTCTGCTATCTGACTGTGGCCCACTGGATCGAAGCCACTTTGCCATGCTGATTCCAGAAGGGTCTGTAACTTCCAAATGGAGGGCATCGCTGATATGGGACCGAAGAGACGTTCTCGGTAAGCAGGCAAACGGAACAAAGCGGAAAGGACGATTTGGGTGTTCCGATATGAACAAGCGAATGTGCGCTCCCATTCTTCAGAAGCAAAGTGATCACAATCGACAGACGCAAAGTACCAGCGTCCAGTGAGTAGACTTTCGTCGTGAAAACTTTTGACCGTGCTCAGTACACCATCAGTTTTCGTTGCAGCAGAGTCTATTCCAAGTCGAATCGCTTCATGTAACTGATGACTTCTTTCGTGATATTCGACAAGAGATAATCTACCTTTGGTAAAATTGCTTTCAAGCCACGCCTGGGCGAGGGCTCGGGCCGACTGTGGTAGTGGAGCCCTGTGCTTAGTCACCATTCAAAAGAATGACAAATTCGTCTTTGCTGACGGTCGGCAGCGAATGAGATATAAAGGGGACGATATTACATCGCACCGAAAAAAACGAGCAGCACACCTGTTCACGACGCCGCGCTAGCGTAACAGCGGGCACAGTTTGAAATTGCTGCAAATGTGGCTAAGGTTCAGGAGTTCTTCAAGAACTCGAAAAGACACCTCGAACTCCTAAATAGTGTGTCAAGTCGTGCAGTTGGCAGACCCCAATTAAGCACCATAGGTCTCGAAATAAGCGTAAAGTGGAAGTATGGGTCGACCAGAAAGTAGCCCATTGCACAACAGACTACAAACAAAAAGCCATGGTTGTCACATTTAAATGCGAAAACAGCTAAGACGCAGCGTAGACAGTAAACAGTATACGACTAAATATGGATGTTTTTGCTAACGAAGGCTGAAAAACAGCAAAGCCTTGTAGTAAATCGAAAAAAAAACTAAAAAGAACGACACAAAGGACAACGCATGGATTCCGCAAAGGGAGGTCTTGTGTGACATACCTGCTCTACTGGTTCGAACGCTGAACTCAAATATTTGATGGATGAAGGACGCACGCGCAGCCTAAATCAACTTTAAGAGGTCATTCTGGAAAGTAAGGAAGCCTGTTGTTTCCTCGATCGCTGTTTCTGTGATCCCTTCCTGTCACTTCACTTTAGTGTTCTTAGGACGCAACGGCAGTGGAAATGGTTGAGTCTTCTTGTTTGACTTCTAGTAAAAGTTCAAGTATAAGGGCGTTCTCAGGACAGCGGCCCTGTGACTCCTGTTTTCTTAGTGGGATTTCGCGACGGCCCAGACCGAGTTCTTTGGCCGGCTGAAGGTCTGCTTGTCTTTAGTGATTCGACTTGCAATTCCGTTATCTGTCTCGACGTTTCTTAATATTGTTCTTCCAGGTGCACAAAAGTTTCCATTACTGTAAGGTTATATCCACTGGCGGTTAGTGCCTAGCCACCGAGTTCTCTGTGTTCGTAGTCATACGAAGGTAGGGCTTACGGAACGAAGATGTCCACACTTCGTCTCATGTCCTGCGCCGCTCTGGCGATCAGCGCGCAGTCACCGGCCAAGAGTAGGTCATGAATGCTGAGCTGGATGCTCTCGTATATGCTTCTAGGGGACAGATATTAAGCAGTTTTCCGTTGGTTCGGAATTTGATGTGGATTCCCGGTTGATATTTGCGGTAAGCACCCATCCGCATGACGGAAAATAAGACTGAATAAAGTAGGAGCGAGCACACAGCCCTGGTTTACCCCATTTGTCACTTAGAGTGCGGCGGTGGTTAGCCCGTTGTCCATGATGCGTACCCCCCACTTCATTGTGGATTTGTCCTAACATTTCATTGAATCACTGTGGAAACTAAAATTTGAACATGATTTATCAGACTCCATCGGTACTGACTGTAGAAGCCTCTTAAAATCTACGTAGTTGGCTCAGGGGTTATTCTATACCGCTTGACAATTTCCTTGTTGATGACGCGCTACGTATAGAGTATCCGACGTTTCTTGTCGTTTTTGGAATTCTCACTGCCCTTCTAGATTACGTTCCTGTTGCAGGAGCGTGTAAGGGCGATTAACTAGGACACGAGAATAGCACGTCACGCCTTACGCTCTCCCGAATGGACGTTTTGCTCGGACATATAAGCACAACTCACGGTAACCGGCCTGTGTACAGAATAAACAAATTCTCACAGCTCTTCGACTTCTGACATTAGACGAAACGAGTTTGATATATGTGGCTCAAGCTAATCTCACAGCCTTGGCCTCACACCTTTTCCTTAACACTTTTTGTTTGCTGGTGTTGAGGGAGGGTAGAAATCATTTACTAGGCTGACGGATGTGATAAGACGAACAAGCCGGATACCTTCATCTGGTTTACTACTCCCGTCTGTCACGGCAACCACAGTGTGGCCGCCGTATTGAGCCTTTCTTCCCGGTGTCACAGTTGAGAGGTTAGTACTCTGAGGGGGCGAATCAGAAGTGTTCACCGCCTCTATCGATGCGTTCGGTGGCAGCTGTTAGCGTATTACTTAAAGGGGGTTGTTGTCGCCCTAGTCATCCCTCGCTATCAGGTCTACTGAGTGTTTCCTATCTTGCATCTCCTTGCAGTGTCACTGCGAGGGATGCCATTTCAATTTAGGCCACCGGGACTTTAAGACGTCGTTACCAAATTACCGTTTACTCTTACATTTGTTTCTCTTGTGTGTGGTATCGCTTTCGGGGATCCCTCATCCTAAATGCTTATTTTGTCGATTTTTCAGTTCATGCATCGTGCCACCCACAGAATTCGATACACTTCCTAGCAAATCCTCTCAAAAAATAGTTTGGCTAGTTTGGTGTACACACTTTAACCTGTCTCAGTTTCGCTGATCGCCGACACTCATCAGGGTCCCATCAAACTAAGTAAAAATGAATTTACATACGAATTTTAGACACAAAAATGCGGGCAGGTATATATAGGATTGTCATCGGATATCGCCAGGGCAGAAATAAATGTCAGACTTGATTATAATCGGGTGGTATATAACGGATTATAATCGGATATCGTCAGGGCCGAATTCCACCCTGCCCCCGCGATTTCGGATCCTTTCCCCCCAATCGTTTAATTTTGCGGTTCTTGAGGTCATATCGTGATTTTGGACCCCAATCGGTCTCTCGACGCTCTTGGCGGGGCCCTCTGTATTCGTCATCGACTAGTCGTCTGGTCGCATCTCCCTTGCCCTCTCCTTGGCTGGACTCGAAGAGGACTGTGGCCGATCGCGTCTGGGTTACTCTCGTCTCGCCACCCTGTCGTAATTGGCAAAACATCCGACATATGAATTCTGCCTTGATTATGTCCCTTTCGAACCTTTCACTCAATGTCGCATGCAGGCAAGTCCTGTCTGACTCGCATACTTACACCTTCATGAAATCCAATATACACTGCTACATGAAGGTCTGTCCTGCCCGCTTCTTATCCTTTCAAGGGCGACACTTCCTTTCTCTTACAATGTTTACCTATTCGTATTTATTTTTCATTTTTTGGAAGTTTTTTCTCTGCCCGCTCGTTATACTTCGTAACAGAATACTTATTCATTATCAATGAATTAAGTATTCTACAAATTCTGTCTACCTGTTCTAAAATTCCTCTACAAATTTATTCTAATTTGCTATGGCCGGACCCCCACCGGTCTTGAATAAAAATTACTTATGTTATCTAATTATTTATTTGTATACTTGCCAAGGTAATGTTCTGTAAATTTCAGTCAAATACATCGACAAACCTGGTGGGACAGTACTAATACATCGGGAGTCCCTGCCCACGGCAAAGGGTGCACGCCGTAACTCTCAGCACATAACTGCATAAGGGTATTCTTATGAACTATGGGAAACTAGATGGCATAGGTGTCTTCTTTCATTAAAAGACGGCTGTGCACATCGTATCAGGCAACCTAAAAAGTAGAGTTTATTTATTATTTCCGAATATTTTCTTATTGCAGCGCATATGTAATAGTTCGAACTTTCTGGCTTGTGTTCCCTGTTTTTATTTATTCAGACGCGAATTTTGTTACATATTTTCCCAAACCATTTCATCGAAGTCGGAGTTGTTGGAAAGAAAAGTATATTCTCAGCATTCATACTGGACTAAACAAGTGCGACACTAAATTTAGTCTGCAGACCAACAATTAATCCCCTTGGGGGAGGAAAACTTACAAAAGATCCCCTAATTCATGAAATGGGCTAAATTTATAAATGATTGTTAATCACTCGCAAGACGACACCTTCTCAATGGCCCAATATCTATGTTAATAAGCAATCTTTAAGGGAATTAACCTCAGTTGAAGCAGATGGGAAATCAATAACTGTCAATTGGTGAGAACGGTAGCGAGTTGCAAAACGCCTGAGAACATATTGACCTTCTACGGTAATATGATCTACGCTGCTGCTCTTTATTGTACACGCAGTTGGCAGGGAGCAAACGAAAACGCATAAAACCAGTGGATTAATTAAAAAGCATAACGGTTCGTAAAATTCAAGAGAACTGGACTAAAGAAAATGAAGCGAAAGCAATCATGAAAAAATTGATGGAATTTTACTTTGAAAAGACAATCTGCCAACATCTCACACGCCGTGTATCTTAGAAAACATGAAAGACACACGATTATACTAATTCGACCAAGTGTAGTCTGGAGGAAACATGGTGTCCGCCAAATATCTAGCCATTTGAAAATCAGCCTCTATGGATAGAAGAATTTTTTCGAACGGCAGATCAGTTATAGAAAAGAATTATATACTGGAAGAGAGCTCTGAATTTTGTTATAACTTGTCTAAGTCTGTATCAGTATGAGCGGGAAAGACAGGTTACAAGTGAGGTATTGTGAACACGAGGTGAGAAATACAAGAAAATCTAAATAAAACAAAAGATGCGTACTGATGGCCGAATTATTTATTCAGGAAAAATGTATTCTGATGAAGTTTTTAATATCGCCCACACTGATTTGAAGGGCTAGATCTTGCGGAGTCCTTTCTGATTCCTGAGAAATTTATTTTTTGCCCATATATCAAGGTGTAGGTCGAGGTGAAAACAAAGCATATACAGTATAAAACTTAATGGAATCCCTATGGGATCTCATCTATAGTGAATTTTTGGATAATTATCGTCAACTATACACTCTGTTTTTGTTTTACGACACTGAAAAATTATTAAAGATTTCACTGTTTACGCCGCTCATTTTCAAAAACTTGCTAGTGCA
This sequence comes from Spirometra erinaceieuropaei, assembly GCA_902702965.1. Lineage (NCBI taxonomy): Eukaryota > Metazoa > Platyhelminthes > Cestoda > Diphyllobothriidea > Diphyllobothriidae > Spirometra > Spirometra erinaceieuropaei. The sequence goes on from CACRXP010000969.1 coordinate 45,109, forward strand.
TGATTCCTGGGAATCAGCTCTGCGGATATCTTATTCAGTATGAACGAGTCGGTGGCAGGTTGAAAGAAGCGAAACGATGGGCTAAACTTTCAGGACCGAATTTAGATATTTTCGCAGGTAAGTTGATTCGAGTAGTTCATATCTAGCATAAAAGATAAGGATAAACCCGGCATTTGCTTCAAAATTATAGTTTATGGAGCCCAAGTTGACTTCTACAGGGAAAGTTCTGGCTGGGAACCTTGGATATCTGTATTGAGTGGTCCTAACACTGAATCACTTAGATCACTGAGGAATCAGGTGCTGTTTATTATTTCAAGCCAGAAAATTCCGACGACTACGACTTATGGTGCAGTTGCTTAAAACAAACAGCGGAGGCTAAGACTGCATTTCAGAAGTAATGCCAGTTTTTTACGTTACTGGATTTAGTGTTGGGAGTCGTTTAAACCCTCAGAACCATCAAGGTTTGCTACCATTCTCACACATGTGATTCTAGATCGCCGTGCTTCCGTTAACTTCAATACAGAGCGACTCGCAAACATTCCGGTTCGTTTGTCATGCATTTTGAAGTTCGCTGTAAAGTAATGTTTCATTTTGTGGCACTGGTTAGCTTAGTATATCATTGTTGAGGACAACTGCGATACGCATTTATATTATTATTTGTGACTTCCTTTGCAAAATATGCCGGTCTTTAGGTGGTCCCATAAACAAGCGTGAGTAGTTTACATTGACTTATATAATAAGCCTACCATAAGAGGCGCAACCTGGCTCCTTCAGTATTATCCGAAATGTATAATGTGCTTAAGGCATTTCCATATTGTGAATGCCCTGCATACAGGTTAGTGTACAAATAGTCGGAAGCCAATGCGCATTGGGAAAATAAGTATAATGGAACCGATCGCATGTGCTATGTTGTTGCACGGCAGGTCATAAAATTTTTTTACTAAGATTTCGTTTAGAAAGTGCTTGCTATATAGTTGTTGCCATTTAGCTTGTCTGAAGGTTTTGTCGGCAGAATACATCATTTCATGGTGAAAGGTATATCATCATCCTTCTGTCAAATTTTCAAATAACTCGTATCGCGAAACCTTCATTTGGATACTACAAACTGCTCTTATTATTTAAAAATCCATGGATGAGGCAGTTTGTTTAAGCAGCAATCTTATCAAAGCGCAACACGGCCTATTTTATACTCGTATGAAGCGAATGTCTATCCGGTGGAAGCGGTTCTCAAAGCGTCAGGAAATGAACCATGCCACGACAAATTTTTCCAAAAAATAGTGTTTATGTTCTGAAACTTTGCTGCCACACTGCGTAGCGATAGGCGTAATTCATTCAACTCTCTGCATATGTAGACATAAAGATACAACTACGCAAAGGACAAAAATTGACGTCCTGCTTGATTAATTAACACTTTGTCCTTGCGTATTTTTTAACTTTTTTGATAACTGACCTGTTTAGTGTCATACAAATTACACAAGTGGCTTCTGGTCTCTTAAAGCGTTCAAACTGTATCTGAACGTCACCCGCCCATTCAGTCCTCTGTAGGGCAGGGCAACGAAAGTTGCTGTATGTGAACTGATCAGCCAGTGTTAGCGGGCAAAATAACGCTCAGAAAACGCCAGTGGACAAGTTTACTTGCAGTCAGCGAAACGCTGTAAAATTAACAGGATGAAAACCGATATATTCTTAAAGACCAATTTCCGGAACTATGTTTTTGACGTTTTAGTCCTAGCAAATGGTTCTTTCTTTGAATTGGTTTGACTTCTACAGGAGTTAAAGACATCTGTTCAATGTTTATGTGAGGCTATTCAGTTATCTCCCCAGATTTATCATTCACGAGTCAATGATGCATTTTGAGAATGTCATTATTCCCTTCTCTTGTATAGGCACGTTCTGAAAGTATTTACTGAATGCCACCCTTAAAAGATATACCTCAGTGTACATTTTCCATCTTGTTTGCAGTCCCCTTTTTCTCGGAGATGTCCAGGTAGTCGTCTATGTTAGTTTTGCCATTGTTAATCCCTCTGAGATGTATCATCGGTTGTAAATTGCAAAACCTTCCCTATTACTTTGCTTTCTTGGAAATGGAGATGATTCTAACAAATATTATTTCGTAGGCGAGCAAAAGAAATCCCTCGATAAAGTGGGAAACAGTTATTAATCGGAGCTCTGAAATAGTCCGAAGTAAGAAGGACTGATTTTCTCGCTTGCAGCAATCTACCAGAAATATTGGTTCACAAATGATCTGCAGGGTCCGAGTGGAGAGTTATTTGGTTCCCAGATTCAGTATACGCAATGAATTTCAGTTTTTGTCGTGGTTGCTAACAAGGAGCTGGGTTTCCATAAAAGATGAAAGCGCATCTCTCAACCAAGCTGTACTGTTTTGTGCATCCACAGTGAATTGATAGTATAAGGATCTTCCGTATACGCCAGTATTTGAACTTGCAGGCTGTTAAATGTGAGAGAAAACTCTCGGACTTTGCAGTCATTTTGTCGTCATATATGTCTGGGCACTTATCGAAAAAAGTAAAATCATATAGAAAACAGCGTTATAACGGGACGAATGAGTTTAACCACGCAACATTCCTTCCTTTATCGTTGTCAACGTATGGATTGAGTTTTCATCCAAATCAGGTAGGAGCCTGTGCAATATTTTTTAAAATCTCGATGACAGTTGTTGACAAAAAATACAACTCGTTCTACGAAATACTTAGGAGTTCACCTGCCAAACCTCCGACAATGTCCACAGTATCCTAAAGGCATCGTAATAGCGTAGAAGGATTTGCTTGCTTTGAGAAGCAGGTTCGAAATGTGCCAGAATTTACGGCCAGTGGCGTCTGCTCCGCAGGACTTAAGTAACGCCTTTTGCTTTTCTTGTAAGAGAAGAAGACAAGATAAGATGTCATAACCGCGGACGTTCCGGTCTAGACAAGATTCACTCAACGGCGTCGACGGTCCTCTTTTTTCCGAACCGTTTCCAAATCTCAGGTGGTCCATGAATTTTGGCAGACTGCTAGTCCTGTGACTCATCCGAGAACAACGACGCTAAGTGTCTGCCTGATTCTGTCTGACACTTCTATTCATTTGCCCTTTGAGCTCTGTGGAAGTTACCAAACATGAGTTTGGACGTATGATGAAGAGGGTGGACACGCCAATGTTCGAGAAGGCCGTCTCTTCTGACTTATTCAGTTTACTATGTGAAAGGCGTAGTCTACTCCACAACCCTTGAAATCAATGATGTAGTCGTTCAGACTGAGCCAAAATTCCCTCAACGGAAGCCTCTTTTTACAAATGGGTAATAATGACCTAATATAAGTCTTCGTATTGACAGAAACCGATTGGAGTCTGGCGTCGAACAGACTACTCAGCATACCATCTAAAAACAGAGCTAGGAGCTTATTGAGAATAGATCCAAAGAGTTTGCGCCTGGTTCCTTTCGCTGATTCAGACACGAAAGCTTGCGCAGCGTTCCCATCGCCTTTCTAATTTTGTTACCTACTACTTATGGCATGTTTAGGAAAAACAATTAGGAATTGGGCATCGTAGTTATAAAGTAGTCTTCTACAAGACAAGATCTTAGTCACTGTTGGCTTAACCACACTGCTAAAGGTATGTTTTAGCGATGTGTTCAACCTTCAACCCTGAATACCGAAATGATCTTCTGGGCAAATACGTTAGGGTTTCAGCTATTTTAATGTTAACTTCGCGACTAACATGTTAGGACACTGAACTTTGTTCGCGTTGGTTTTTTCTCAACGTCGACCGCCTGGTTTTCTAGACACATTCTGGTTAGTTCCATCAGGAAAAGTTTCCGGCATGCATATACACCCTATTATTGATGTCTTAAAAATCGGACCCTCAGGAATATGGCAGACGCCTTCCTGAACATTCATTGCTTATGCTCCATAGACTCCGCCCTATAATACGAATATCTCTCTACCAACTCATGCTCAAGCAGGGTTCTTGACGAGGAACTCTGAGCGACTCGCACTGTCATGAACCAAATTAGGTTTTCCATTCTGAAGCCGCTTCAAAGCAATCACGCACCGTTAGTGGTTTGAAACCAGACAAACTATCCTCCTCCTCCGGCACTAGTTTTGGTGTTATGGCTCACGAAATTGTTAACATTTTAACTTTGAACATCTTATTATGGAGGCAAACTGCCCTGGTTTCTGGAGAGCGACACATGCTGCGATAACCGAAGTCAACCATTCGTTTTTGGCTCCTTGAGAAGAGGCAAATAATTACCGTGTGGTTTGCACCCATCTTACCTGGTTGAGAGACGGAAACGAGAAATCGCTTGGAGCCGAGGGTCCACAGCCCGCACAATCGGTCACATGACCACCAACAACCGATGACTGACAGGTTTTTGTCGACAGACACATTGGAGTAGCTACTCAGGCCTTCTACACTTCATTATACCGGAATTACCATCTTCTATCAGTATTAAGAGGAGCAGTAAGTAGACTCAGTCGGAGAGGGACAAAAACTTGCTCAGCATTATAATAAAAGTCAAGTAAAAGTTATGATAAGGGGTCTTTGAGCGTCGCAAATTCGCAACCCGATGCGGATATTTTGTGCTAACACGAGTACTGGGCCGACCAGTGTAACCAGTTTGTCACTAAAATGGGAGCTGAGCACCAAGGTGTTTTTTAACAGATTGTGACACGAGGTCATCCCTCAGACAATCTGACACCTTCTCACGGTCTTTCTCTGCATTTTAGGTTATGAAACCACCGAGACATCGCATCGCTTCGAAAGTACCTGCAGAACCCGATTTGATCAGCCAACTGCGTATGTGAATACGTCCTGTCCAATGTTGTACTTTTATATCTTTATTAGCTACCTCACTAAGCTGCCTCAACAGCGAGAAAACATCTACGTCCTTGATGTGTGCCTCCCCCAGCGAAGCAGTTTAAGTACATTGTCAATTGAAATGCAGGAAACCTCTGCCGAAACATTCCGACATGCATTCAAATTGAAATTATTACTGAGGTGTGCTTGCCAAGGTCGCCCTTCAAAGAGCAGGATGTCGAAGCAAGTCCGTACATAGTAGTGCACTGTCTGACAGGCAGGCAGCCTTCCTACGAATAATGTAATGTGCTTTAGAAAAACATCACCGGCCAAGTGGTGTGGTTTAACTGTGTGTTTCTACAAATGGCCACGCAGTAGATGCGCTGAACCCAGGCGTGGGCCAGATCAGGGCACAGAACGCGTTATTGGGTTATGCACCCATGAGAAATTTCATAAATGGAAGGCGTTGCGGTACGCCTGGGCACAGGCTCACGCTGCGTCAGCCACCTGTGCACTCCCCCCCCCCCGCCTGCGGTCTTCTTAACTCTTTCTTGACACCGGACCCAGGTGAGTGAGGGAAGAGGGAGTGCGGTTGGTGTTGCGCAAGTTTATCATCACTCTGTCTTGACACCGATTCCAGGAGGGAGGAGGAGAGGTTGCAGTAGATGCTGTGCAAGTCTGCCATCAATATAAACTAAATTTCTGCACAAGTCGCCGTCCCTGCGCCCACCCTGCTGTTGGGCACACGGCTGACATCCGCGGAATTGACGGTCGAACTGTCATATTTCAACCGTAATTTTGTAGCTTATAAACCCATTAGTACTTATAAAAAAAGGTTCGGAAGACAAAGTTTGCTTTATTCACCGTGCTCTCAGCACCAGTACTAGGTAGAAACTAAGACACGTGTTTCACTGATTTTTTGTGGCACTACACGGCGCAACTGCGAAGAGCTCGGGTATCCAGTGCGGGTTCATCAATGTTCCATGCATATAGGGGACGCTACGCCATGTAGCGGCATAAAATCGGCGAAACACGCGTCTGGGCTTCTAGCACGTTCTACGAGTATGGTAAATCAATCGCCTTTTATATGCTACTGATGGCCTGTGGGCAGAATAGGAATATTAGGCGGTTATTCCGCTGAAACTGACGGACTGCAACCCAAGACATTCATATACACATTCGGACCGAGTCTGAAATGGTTTGCTCCGAAGCATTTACTCTGTGTTCGCGCAGTATATTCTGAGGGAAATAAAAATCTTACCAGTCTCGGAAAATTTAGTTGTTGTACTTCTCTCGTATGGCGTTGAGTTTGCTTCAGACTTTCTTCCCAACGGAAGGTAGCATTTTGGGTTTGAAAATGTCGTGAGTACTTGCATACGTTTGAAAAAGCCTGCGTTTCTATGTGTTTTTAGGGCTTACGGCCCACATGCTACGTATCTCCTTTATAACAAAGTACAAATAACCCTGCATGTTTCTACTGCGAAGCCCGCATGGGAGGGTAGAAGGATGCATCAGATCTGGGCCACGTTGGGTGTTTTGTGAGTGCCATCGATGAACCCGGGAACAGAATGTCTCGCGAATGATCGTGTGAGCCACTCGAAAATGCATGTAATTTGAAGCCGTTCTAAAAACGAACGCCTAAAATGGGTTAACCTCCTGTCGATTTGGTGTACTAAGTAGATTCTGCGTGTGATTGGAACTGTAGAACGAAGAAGATCATTGGAAGCCTGCTCACTGAGTAGGCAACTATTCTCTTCGACTTCTAATTCGATTAGTCGGGTGAAGAATTACTGTGAAGAGTCAGCATGCAACGGGGGATAAGGAGCACCTTTCATTTGAAAGCATAAAGAAGGATTTCGGTCCATATTCCATAAGTTCCGGCTGATATTTTTAAAAAGACTGAATGACTCACTTGCGCTTAGCAGTAATCGCTTGTAAACCGGGTAGGCACGCCCAAAAATCCTGAATTTCAACTTTCTTCTGCACTTCTTGCTCCGATTCGACCAGGCTAAATGGCCTTCTGCTTTAGAATAGACAATAGTGATGGTCAAAAACACAAAACACTGACCTTAAAATTATGTTTAGGGGACTTTTGAAGTCAAACTCCCCTTTGCCTCCCTACTTGCGATGTGATTATCTGACTTTCACTTTCCGGATCTGGTGACGTATAAGGTTTCAGTTGGAGGTCGTGATC